>CAJNDV010034819.1:67193-112193 GCA_905221635.1 Symbiodinium sp. CCMP2456 | reverse complement strand
GCTCTGCGAGGTGCTGAAGTACCCAGTCCTCTCCGCGGGCACTAGGACCTGCCGCTCGCTTCCAGGCCAGGAAAACAGGATCCTGCAAAGATCTGCAAAGTCTGCACGGATGTGTCTGTGAATCATGAACATTCACTGACCGACATGTCATTTGAATCGCTCATCCTTTTTCTCAAATCTGAATCTGTAAAACACTTCCCCTTGTCAATTTTCTCTTTCTGCCTTGTCGACATCGTAGGCCTCGCCAGGCAGGGCGCCAAACTTGAGCCGAATCGAACCAGCACTGAGACCTTCCATGGAAGCTAGACATGCAAGCCAAGGTCAGAAAAGGCTGATTAAAAGCGAAATGTCCGTAAGTGCGAGTTCTTGCCTGCAAAACGCTCGGCAAACACTGCGTCGAGGGTTGGTGGCAAAGGGCTGCAGTCGACTCCTCAGCACGCAAGCACGGTCCTGGAGCAACAGCTCACATGGCCTAAGTATACGGAAGCCCCGTTTAAGCACGGGTGCCCAAAGTAGAATGGGTGCCAAACCTTTTCACACGCGCCTGATGTAACTGTGCTAAGGCCAGGATGCCGATCGGTCCGATAGCCTTGCAAAGCCCCGAAGAGCACCTTTGATTGTCAAGTTCCGTGAAATATGAACATGATCGCATTCTGGGCTGCACACATGACGAGAACATGCCCAGTTCTTTGTTTGCAGCCGGATTGCGCTGCCAGCAGACGCCTCGGTCGCGGACAGGTTACTTTGAGCAGCAAGAAACACGAAACAGCTATGTCATCTCATCTTAGAGTATTTAAAGAAAAGGAGCACCGACCAGTGACAACACTGTAAGCACAGTCAGACTGTCTAGCAGCATGAGCTTTACGGACTTTGCAAACGAAAGCAGCAAGAATGTTGACGGTTGATTGCCGAATGTGACATAGATGTCATTGCACTAAGCACTACTTGCGTTCTCTTCTCATTGAAAGACTGAGCAGGGGTCGCAAGGTTTGACGCTTGTCGGTCAGTATCCAGAAGTGGTGCTGCGCTGCGTTGTGTTCGTCTCACATGAACACGAATGCGGTGTGATGCTGAGCACTACTTGCGTTCCAGCAGCTGCCAGGCTGCCTCGTCTGCGTCCGCAGCCGAAACGGCTGGCACGCCGAATGCTGCGATGATGCGCACAGCATCTGTGAGATCCTTCGAAAACTTTGAGGTGAAGAACGATGGGCAGGGGAAGTGTCTAGGAAACTCTTGTATCGGACGCTGCTGGCCTACTCCCCTGCATAACTGCAAGGGCGAACCGAAAGGTCTGCACGTGCCGTCACGTGCCCCACGGGTCTCAGGGCAGCTTTGGCAGCAAAGCAGCAAGAACTTGCGGAGAACATGCAAGTTCTTGTTGGTAAAGAAATGTGCGACTTGAAGGCGATGTGCACTACATCCCCCTCTCACAAACTGCAATCATAAGCAGCTTTGCAGCGCACATGTCGACTCTTCAACTTTCCCTGCTTCAAAATTGTGATTCAGCGACGGGCGTGAGGTCCGCCATCCCGAATCTGCCTCCATTTGGTCTTCCGGTAATTCTGAGCCGGTCGACAAGAAGGAAATGTCACCAGGTGGAGCACCGTGAGGAATTGTGGAGCCCCTCGGGGCAACTGAAGGACTGATGCTTCGTTCAGTTGCCCTGTGGCTCCTCGTGGAGAATCTTCTTCCAGTGACATCTGCCCGCCTCGAGGCCGTCGAAGCTTACAACCTGCTCGAGATTTCAGATCTCCGCTCAAGCTCGTCTCTTCCAGGTTACGAGGGAAGCGGCTTGCAGTTGCTTTGGAGCACATGTTAACTTTGTTTCATGTCGCACCTCCGAGCCATCCGACCCCGAGCGTGTCCTGCCAGGAGGGAGGACGACAACCGCACATCAGCTCACTCTGATGCACGGGACATCCCAGCAGCCTATGACTTTCGCTTTGCATTTTGACATCTGGCCTGGCCTGGTTCGCACAGCGTCCTCGCTATCCTCGGCCTTGGTATCAGTTTCACCTCGGCGTCACCATGATTCACCACTTCGTGACAGGATCTGTCCAACCTCATTTCACAGCTGAATCCGATCTGGCATCCGCTGCTCGTTTCCTTGCGCGCGCGTCGCATGTGGGAGCAAACCACAAACCATGAAGTAAGGCCTTCGTAGCTGGCCGGTTCAAGGTTTGACGACTTATGCCAACCAAGCCAATCGGTGAAGCCGGTGTGAAGACCAGATGTCGACATAGCTGTGTGTGGGTCGACTTGCTCGATTCCCCTCATCCAATGCTCTTTCAAGGCTGCCTTTTTTGCGCATCTGGGAACTTGGGGGCTTCAGCACATAACTTTGGACTGCCTGCAGCTACTTGACTTGATCTTGTTGGACTTGCAAAGCGGGCGATGACTGGTCCCTAGGCTCCCCCCCCGTTTTGTTGCCTTCACATTTGTTGGAATCACAATCTTTACGTATCGCAACACCGGTGTCGGGTGCCAAGGCCTTTGCCATGAGGATATTTGGGTAATAAGGCCGGTGACCCATGAGCATGTGCTTGAGCGTTGTCGCAAGAGAATCCATGCATGTTTAAGGATAAGATTTTACACGGCGAAGCGTTTGCCTTTCGTCATGATTGGTCATTGTCAAATGGATAACTGTGGTCATTCTAAATGCAACTCATGCTTAAAACCCAGCTTCGCACAAGGGATGGGCGTGGACAAACACATTGCCCAGCCTCCGTGAAGCAGAACGCCCCCACGTGTATTCGTCGTCCGGATCGTCGTCACTCAAAACCGCACGGACTATCATCCGCCGAATCTTCATTGTCTCCCTGACCGTCGGTCTCAGGGCCTTCTGGCTGTCCTGCACAAAGCGGTCTCGGAGCATGGTTGACAAGGCCTTCAACCCTTGCAGGCGTTGTACGCCCTTTCTTTCGCATGCGCTCGAGCCCCCATAGCCGTTGGCCCAAACCGACTGTGCTGTGACAGCTCACTGTAACAGTCTGCAAAGCACTGGCTGTGTGCAAGATCAAGCATCTTGTGGCCACAATGTCCAAAGGCGGCTTCTCGTCAACCCTGGTTGAAGGGTTTCCCCAGCACTGGGCACTCTGCAAAATGGCTTGGCTTGGAGGGGGCGGTACCTCCCTCCGCCCCATGCACATCTGCCAATGACACAGTGGCCATGTTGAAACGGCAGATAATCCTTCAGCTTTTACCACGAGCAATCTAAAGCGGTTTGAGTGGTAGCGGTGGCAGGAGCAATTGTAGTTGGTTCGTTAGCTGGTTAGTTCGTTGGTTTGTTGGTTTGTTGGTTAGTTTGTTTGTTGGTTCGTTTGTTCGTTTGTTCGTTTGTTCGTTAGTTAGTTAGTTAGTTAGTTAGTTAGTTAGTTGGTTAGTTAGTTAGTTAGTTAGTTAGTTAGTTAGTGAGTCAATCAGTCAGTTACTGAGCTAGTTAGTTCTAGACTCTAGACCCTAATCGGCCCTGATCCAGAGTGGCCCAGGGATGCCAAGCCTCCAAGGCGCGACACTCGAGTTGGCACGGAAATCGTATGCACCGATGCCATCTTGTCTTGGCCCCGCTACTTCAAAACTGCATTGTGTTCTTTGTCTCAGAGTCCAAGAGAACGAAACTGACGCAACCACATGGTGTGCATTGTTCACATGTCTCAATGCCACCACGCGGCCATCTGTGTCGATCTCTACGCGGGTGATGTCCCATGCCGAAAGACAGCCGCGAAAGCAGGGAGGATACCTCGAAAGTTTGCATCCGCTTTGCTTCAGCTGCAGGAGCGATGCTGCGACCTCTGGTCCTGTCCCCACCACAGTGTAAGCGCTCTTTTCGCTTCCCATGGGCCAAGCTTCAACTTCCGCAACGGCAACCGTAACCCACTCGGAAAAACTCTATTGCTCATCCTTCCTCCACTGGGCTGCTCCTTTTCCACGTAGAAGTGCTTGAAGCTCCACTCCACGCGATCTCGCCGACGGGACCGCGCCCTCTTGTCGAAGAGCACTGCCGTGCGATCCTCGAGGGTTGAGTCAGTCAGTGGAGCAGTATTCAGTGAGGCAGTTTCAGGATCCTTGCCCTTCACCAACCTACTAGTAAGGGATGATGCCCTGCAAGCCCTGCCGGTCATGGTGGGTCTTCGCGTAACGCTCTTCCGCAGTCAGAATGCCTTCAACTTGGCCTCGGCTTTGAGCATTGAGCCATCTGAGTTCCTCTGAGTTTGAATAATCGAAACATCATAGAATCATATTTTCATCTCTTCCCGATGCAAAGACGAGCAGGCGGGTCAATGCGCTGCTTCACCAAGAGACGTGCAACTGTCATCTCACTGGTTGTCGTGGCCAGGCGGCAGAAAGCATCGAAAAAGGCAGGAGCATCATCTTGTTCATCCTTATCATGCAGGCTAAAAGGCAACATGTCCCGTGCCTCTTTTCCGGCTTTCGTGCCCCAAATGAACTGACACATCGAGATGAATGGAGAACAGCAGCAAAGCACATATCCCTGCTCAGCCCGTACTTGACGATTGTGGTTGTAGCGGTATTGCAGAAATGGCTGATTGCCGCATATGGCGTCGCTTGGGATACTCGCATCAAGATTAGTTCCGCTGATGGAGACATATGGAGACCACCTCCGGACTCCGGAATGTAAGCAAGGCCAAGCTGCCGGCTCCGGAAGCTCGTGACCTGGATGCTCTGAGCGGTTCCTTCTAGAGCGGTCCTCCAAAGAAGGTTCTCTCTGAAGCCTGTTTTGGCCATGAAATCAGCGAAGCCAAGGCTTTTGCCACGAGAAAGTGCAGCACTTTCACATGAGGTTGTCCTTGACCTGGAACAGCTCCCAGCTTCCTTCCACTGGTGCACTCGCTCCATTAGCCCCGACTCGGGTCACACACGGACAGAAATTAGTTGCGCTCACCACATCACAGGCCTATCAGGGATCGGTTTGCACGGATCCGGCCATTTGCTTCGGCCGCAACGAACCCACAGTGGCTGCGCAAGGCCACGAGCCCATTCTCCTTCTCAGGGAGCTGGCAAACATCAAGCTGTCGGTCGCCAACTCAGAAAGCCTGTGCTAGCGGCTGCCAGCGATGGTCCTGGAGCAAAACTTGGAAGACAGATCCATCGGAGCCAGATGCTCCTGGCAAAGCTCTCAAGGCTTTCCCCAGCATTGATCAGCAAAGTCAGGAGACGCCACTCGAAACCCTATCCTCGCCCCATGTCTCCTGATGCGTGCACGTCGCCGTTTTTGTCCACCGTCAAATACTTTCCAGTATGGGACTTCAAGTAGATTGACTCACTGTCATAGCGCTCCACCTCGAATTTCTCTGGCTCTTTGATGACCTTGGTGCGGACAAACACACAGCTTCATGTCAGTAGACAGCGGGAAGCGGACATTATTCACTGCAATGCGGCACCGGCTCTCAAGTGCAAGTTCGAGCCCCAACTTTCTATCAGTTTCGGTCGGTCGAACCGTTGATCTCTGGCTATCCTTTCCCATCACGCTTCTACATGCTTCTACAAACAGCTGCGAGAGAAATGCCACGTGGCCGAGCTCGAAGCACGCAGCTCTTCGTTTGATTCGACTTTGATGTGTTTGCCATTGTGACCTGGACATGGAAGTCTCGATGATGGCAAAGCTCATGAAAAGAGTCTCCATGCAAAGAAGAATCGCGTATGGACAAGTGATGAGCAAGTTCAAGGCTTCGTCAATCTTCCCGTGCCAAGATGCATTTGAACGCCACGTGCACTTGTCCGGCAGTGAGAGGATTGGTCGGCTTTCGCTCTCCTCCGTGGCAAAGGGTTCAGTGTGACAGCAAATGCTTCTGCACAATTCGGCCTCGCGGGACCGCTCCAGGTTGGGCCTGGGCCTGGTCGCTTTCAAGAAATCGCACGAATCGCAGAAGCAGCCGTTTTTTGAACGGAACGCGGGCCCACTCGAAGGGTCCATCGACCGTGCACTAAGCATTGCCAGCCTCGTCATAGCCCCCACCGGAACGTCCCGCACCTAGACGGTATGAAGGAAAGCTTCGAAAACACCCAGGGGGGCCTTGCCTCGTCCGCCCGGACCAGCATCACCCAACCGCCGGCGCACCATGAGTTTCTGGATGTGCTCTGCTGTGTTCAGTGGCTGAAGATCTGCTGCATGCCGCATGGAGATTTTCCAGGGTCAGCATATGCAGTGTAGACAAACAGCTGAATTGAAATTGGTAATTACATGAAGACTGCAGGAAACCCAAGGTGGCAGCACGGGACAGCCTGATTGGATGATGGTTTTGCTCCGATGCAACTTCTTCACCGTTCCATCACGAGAGTATTGACCGGAGGCATCACCGTCGACGAACTCTTTTGGATCGGCAAGGACGTACTCTCCCTTCTCCGCTGCAAACAGGAAACCGGCTTGCCCCACGCTTGAGTGTTTGTGAGCACACTTTTGTCACGGGTATCGCATAAGGCAGCACCAATACCAGCATCACTTTATGAGCTGGCCGATTGTCATGCATGGTCCAGCCTCTTATCTCAGGATCTCGGCATCATGCCGTCCTGTGACGAGCACTAGTTATCTTCCACTCCATGATCAGCCAGAAATCAATAAAAGCACTGGACCAGGAATACCTACCGGGCAACACTACTCTTTGTAGACATGTCTTGACGTTGCCCTGAAGAAGATATCCGTCATCCTCCGCAACGGGATCAAGCCATGTAAGTGATGTAACAAGTGTTTGACAGACAGAAGATCTCGACTGGGCAACATAAGGGCCTTCACCAGTCTGAAAAATATGGCCCGTTTGTGGCGTGCATGAAAAGTGGGCATTGTGCCATACTGTACCAGGCACCCGCAAGGTCGTTGTGTAGGCGCGAGAACATGACTCATCTTATCAACAGGTCCACCTTCGAACAATGTCTGTGGGATGCAAGCCACAACCATGCGCGGGAACCGCTTCAAAGGAGCTACTTTGCTCAGGTGTCATGCCGTGTTATGTCCAGAAGTCTGTGGGTATTCGGACAGCATTAGTTGGACAAGCATACGTCTCACTCTCAGCAGACAACCTCTGCAAGTGCACGAATTAAGTGTGGTCCTGGCCACAAGGCTTAAGTCACTTTCGAAGCGATCACTGGTCTGATGGAGTGACAGGTTTCGGATTACACTTTCTTAACTCATTCGATCGGACGATATCCCTGAACCGCAAGCGAAGCTGCTCAAGACATTGCAGTACACTAGACTGAGTTACATAAGATTACGAATCATTGAACTGCGTTATTACACCTTGCTAGACTTGGAAAATAACATCCTTCCAACATACATGCAGGCTGCATACGTACGTACGTACTTACCTACCCACTCACAGACCTGCCGGCCTGCATGCCTGCCTACATACGTACACCTTGCAAACATACAACTACACAACAGCACAACAACTACGTACACAACAAGTGCTGTTTCATTCCGTACACCTCTCATGCGCAATATGCGCAAGCCCACGCACACATGCAAATCCATAAACCCCTGACAACACGAACAAACACTCGCTTATGCAGGCTACAAATACGAGCATTTCCTTGCTGTGTGTGTAACGACGCGAGAGAGGAATCACAAGATCCGGTGCGTCCAGCAGCACTATACCAACAACCCGCTGGATGCAAACCTCATGAACTTTCCATACGCGGCATCGTTTGCAAACTTCGATGGCCGGTCACTGTTTCCCTTTCTGTCGCTTCGGTCCCAGGCCCAAGGAATCGATCCCATCTGGGATCAACGTCCCTGATACTCGACTGGATCAAGCGCTGGTTGTCTCGGTTGATGGGGTAGCACGAACACATCTCAGCTCCACAGATGTGAACTACACAGCAACATTCGGCGAAGGGGCGGATAGAAACTTGCAATCCTGTGCCAGGCTGCAACCCATCACGTGGCCTGCCTCGCGTTTATGCATCGGCTCTCTTGGTAAAAATTATAAGTAGGAAAGCAACCTCCACGCGATTTCACATGGTCGGCCGCATTCAACAAGAACTTCAAGACCTTGCATGAACTGGGTCCAGGACCTGAAACATCAACCGCTTGCTTGAAACAAGAAAGTCGGGAGTTGGCTGCCACGCAGCTCAGAAGCATGTCCGCTTGTCGGCTTTGGCTTCTGCAAGCTGCATGCAATGCTGGAGCAAGGCGTTGGCCTGCAAGGAGCTTTTAGGGTTCGCCGTGAGTCGGTCCGAAAAAGCTTGATCGTCCAGTAAGCATCGCAAGGGTGGCGACCGACGCATTACCAACGAGGGCAAACTCGAATTCCGACTTGGAGAAAGCCTAGTGAGGCTGTGGGTCGTCTCCAAGCTGCCAGGCGGCCACAATCAACTCCGGCGCGAGAAGCTGCATGAAGCTTTGCCAAGAGACTTTGCTATCCTTGGGCTCAAGACATGGGCCCTCTTTTTTGGCGAGGAAACGCACCCGGTCAGAAAGGCCGACATTCTGTAAAGTCAACCCAGAGGCTGGGCTGACCTCACTAATGGTGAGGCTGCAGACCTCGGAGTCCTCGGTCACGAACAACCACACGTACAAGCAGGCACGTGACACATCGGGCTTGACATCATGAGCTCCAGCCGGCATAGCGCTCAACACGGTCTAGGCCTAGGCGTTCTGCTGCTCAGTTGCGGGTCCATGCCCGAAGACCTCATGTCACAGACCGAGGCGGGATTCTGCAGAGTACTAATCCGCCTGTCTGCCCCTGCCTTGGCCAAATCCGTGTGCCCAATGAAGCCATCCTGCTCTGCTACGAGTACTTGCTTGAACACTCTCAACAACACCATAATTCTGAATCTGACACCTTTCAGGGCACATAGCTTCAGGCGTGCAAGCCGGATCAGGACGTGGGTCGTGAACATTCGACACATCCGATGTCCTTGTCTGTGTCCAGGATCCGAAACGTCACCTGGGAAGCCCGAAGGAATGAACCGTGCGGTGTAACGTCTCAACATCTAAGGTCTCAAGCCAAGAACCCCAAAACAATTGATTTCTGTAATCAACGCCTGTTCAGAAAACGGGCCCAAGCATCGAAGTTCCTGACACATGCTGGTGTCATTGAACTTAAAGACACCCCGTAAATCAGTGACAGGCACGCCAAGAATGTTGGAGTCGCAGCGGATGTCGTCTGAAAGTGTCACTGCCAAGAAGGCCCGATAGCTGATGTAGCCTTGCATGCATCTGTGCCAGAGCTTCTTTTGTGTTGCAAAACTTCAGCACTCGAGGAGCAGGTTCAAGAAACTCGAAACTCCGGGCTTCCGTGCCATCTCGGTTCAAGTCCATCGCCTCCTTGGCCAGAAGTGACGTAGCTCAGGCTACAACGCGGACCCTGCTTCATCAAAGCATGAAAGTGCTGGACTCGGTCAAAGTGCTGTCATGTGTGAACGGCCTACTCGCGCGGACATGACGTCGCGCATCAAATCACAGCGACCGACCTCAACTGCTGCCCGGGAGTCGAAAATTTCGTCCAAGTCGTCAGGCAACCTCCCATCACCTTAGCTGTCTGTCTTTTCGAGCCGCAAACCACAGGATGCCGAGCGAATATGAGCAGTCACACGGAAGCAGGAGTGGGAAAGAGATGCAAGAGCTCAGCTTCAAGCGCAAGCTGTCCCAATGCTGCCATCTGCCAAGGAGCTAAAGACTTTCTGATTGTCCTCCAAGGCCGAAATGGAGAGTTCTCCGTAGCCATGCAGATCTGCGCGACATGCTGTCGGGGAGGTGAAGCGGAGCCTAGGGCCTAGGAAAAGGAGTATGTATTTAGGCTGCGCTAGTCTGCATGGCAGCCGTTACGCAAGATGCATGGGTGTTCTCCTTGCCACTAACAATGAAGGCTTCACTTTCTTGCCGCTACCACTGTGTTCCCCCCGGCCTAGCATTCGGAAAGCCAAACTGGCCGCTTCAGAAACCTGACAAGGCAATCGTCCGTGGCTTCCGGGAACCCGCTGAATATTCGGAGCGGCAGCTCGCAGTCAAACGAATGCAGTCAAACGTGTGCGCAGATCGACAAGTGCCAAAACAAGCTGGCACCCTGCTGGTGCTCTCACCTGCCAAGCCCCGCTGCCCCCCCCGAGGCCTCGCTCACATGAACCATGATCAAGCGAGCCACTCGCTTCCTGTGTCGTTCTGTCTATACTATAGGCGCTGTAACATCCGCGTTGAAGCGCTGCCGGCAGTAAGCTGTCAAGAAGTGGTTCTGCAGCTCAGGCACAGCATCGGCTCCTGCATGACATCGCGGACCTCACAACACAAGCTGGCTTGCAACACAAGCTAGCAACGCTTGGCAAGGCCTGCATTAGATTCGAAGGACGAGCTGTCAGCAAAACTCGTCACACCTTCTCTCATGCAGCAGGGGGACTGTGTCAGGCAGCTTGGCAAGCATTTCCGCCGCCTGGTCTCGCTCCACGGACGGCAGCCTGAGTTCATTACTTCAGCACCAGGCACGACACACTTGTGGCTTGATGGCCAGCCACGCTGATTCCTGTGTGCTCGACTTCCGCACGATCGGTCTCTGCATCCGCTCAGTTCTCTCGCGTGCTCTGGCTCTCGGGGTTCGATGTCGCGCCACAAATGCAGCAGGACATTTTGAAGATGACTTCGCTCCAACCAGCCGTCCTCTAACTGGCAGGGTAGCAACCGCAAAAGCTCCTTTTCTGTTCATTAATGCGTGTGGCCGGCAGCAAACTCTTGAAGGCATGCTTTGGGAGGGGGGCTTGGCGGCTCGTGCATGCCGGCACATATGATGAGCAAACGAATGCTACGGCCTAAGTCCACCAGCTGTACTTAGGGTCATGATTACTTGAAGTTTGCTTTTTGTTTTCCTGTGTATTTTTTGTTTTGCTCTCTTTCAAGCAGGCCATAGACAATTTAGAAGCTCCACGCCGTCTGAAGTGGCAGTTTCTGTCTGAATGTACATGTGCAGGCCTCTCATCCATAGGAACTCTGTGTACGTGTTTGCTGGTAGGATGATGTTTGAAACGAGCTGGCGCGGCTTCAAAAAGCGGGGGGCGCCCGGCCCACCACTTGCAGACAGAATGCCTGTATCATGGACCTTGAAAAATTCAATACTTCGCCTGTGTGATGGATTTGGACAATTGAAAACTTCTACACTTATATGGCTGACACAATTCTTCTGGACGGCACGATGTTCTTGACAAAGCCATGCACGGCACAAAAAGAAAGCGCGGGTTGGGGGTGGGTCCATATCTTGACCCCCCATCTGAAAACCCAATGCACGTCTGCGTCGTGGGCTTTGAAAGGGTCCATATGGGTTCTGTTGATGCTGGCAGGATGATGTTTGAAACGAGCTTGCGCAGCACAACAAAGCGGGGGCCGCTTCGACCGTTTGCAGACAAATTGCCTGTATGATGGATGTTGAAACTTGGCAAATTTCTATTTAAAACTTATGTGATTGACAAGCTTCTTCTTGGTGGCGCGATGTTCTTGACAACAACAAGCCATGCACGGTATAAAAAGAAAGCGGGGGGTTTGGGGGGGTGCAGCCCCCCCAATTGCAATCCCAATGTACATGGGCATTCCCTGTAATTACGGTGAAACCGACGGCATCTATCATCATCTATGCCTCCGACTGGTGACCTCGACCCTCCGAACATTCGCTTGGGTCCACGAAGTAGGTGGGAGGAACTGCTGTCGGTCACCATCCCGGATTCAGCTGCTCAGATCCACTGTAACGTCCGGACCCTCCTCCACCGTTGTTTCAACCCACCCCGGGTCTCTGTGCGCATGGCACATGACTGCTCTGGATGCTCGAACCTCTCTCCTTGTCGGCATTGCGAAGATTTAGCAGTCCAAGCTTTCCAGGTGAGTTTCAACCAACCAAACGGTTTCAAAGTGCACTGTCGAACAACTGGATTCTTCGGGACACGTGTGCCATGCAACCGCTTGCGAGCCGTTCGGAGGCCTAGTTCGGAAGATAGCTTTGGAGGGCGTTTCCACAGCATACATATCAGCATAAAGGGAACTTCCTCCGCTTCAACTTCTCGGCAGGCATATGCAGGCATGTTCGGTAAGGCATCTTCCAAGCCAAGGCATCGCGTGGCCGTGTCGAGGAAAAGTGTCCGCAACATCCAACAACATGACAGGCATGCCACAAGCTTCCTGTTTAGCATGTGTGTCCGTGTTTGCAAGTACTCTCGTCCAACCTTGGATCATTAAAGCCACCCTAATATGGCATAATCTTTTCGGGGAGCATTTGGCCCGGAATGCACCGGAAGACTGCATTGCCGGGGAAGTGCCGGCCGCGCAAGCCATAGGGGCGTGGAGGGGACTGCAGTGTGTGGAGTCTGCCAACTCAAGGGTGCGAAGAACTGAGGAATGATAAGATCCAAATTCTTGACCACCAATATTAAATTAGTTGTCACGGAAAATTAGGGTTTCGACTCACACACTCGCACGAAGCAGGCATGGCAAGGAGACGCCACGAGCTAGGGTTTAGTATTACCGGAGGGGGTGGGAACCTTTTGGTGTTTGGAAGAGATCAGTGTGCCGGGCAGACCATATTCAACAGGAAAGTCACCAGTGCAGCGTAGTGCAGCTGCGCGTCTTTCGCTCCAATTCGTACCCATCTGTGTTGAATGGGTGCTTCAAAGCCTCCTTGATGGTAGGCCTCTTCACCAGCAAGAGTGGAACGTGGTGGAACACTATGGGGCAACGGATCAAGTCAAACGTGCTATTCAGCCATGCTGGTCCCACTTCTCGGGCGTGTGAAAACTCTAGCTCCATCAACACACCGCACAAGCACATGACTGACAGAAACTTGGCATGCGGGGAAGCGGGTCATTCAGGATCGTGTTTCTCTATCTGGTTTCAGTGATGCCTGCCTCGCATGCCGGTCATGCTGAAGCATTTGCATTAGTAGATCCGCAGCGACTGGAGAAATGTTGTACCTGAGAAGTCAGCCGACATCAGACCTACAAATGCAACAGACGTTGAGGCTATGAAGGCCCCACTTCAAACGGCTTCAGAAAGCAAGCTCTGTCGGGATGCGCGGTGACGGCGGACAACACACGTTCCCGAAGCATCTGGCGGACTCGTATTTCGCCTGGGCAGCGGCAACCCTTTCGAATGAAGTCTGAAGTGCTTCTGCTCGCAGGAATTTGTGGGCCTAAGTAGCTGCCGACAAGCCACGCTTCACTGTGGCTGGGGAGATGTCGTCGAGAAGCGGAGTTCCTACAGTATCTGCTGCTTCTGGACAGTGTTTCCTTGATTTTGTCGCAATCCTGTTTCATCCAATGCTGCATGGTTTGCTTCAGTGTGTGTTTGCGATTCAAGCGAATGTTATCCATCGCTTAGGTTTCGCATTATTGGTTTGGGGGGGTCCGGGGTATGGAGGCCAGTGTGGATGCAGAAATCTTATCCTTTCAGGGATTTGTGGAAGTATGGGTTGCTGTGCTTCCACCCGATTGTGGAATCCAAGTCTGAAGTTGCCATCGTAGACTGCAGCTGCGTTGGCATCTCAATAATCGTGACTGCTTCTGCCAACATGGATTGAGTTCCCATTGCAATTAAGCCATGAGCTCTCCTACTGCCGTTGTATTTAGGCATGACGAACTGATAGCTGCACACCTCCCATGCAGAATTAATCCCATTGTGCACATGCCCACTCTGCTCGGTTCGCTTGAACGTTGGGTAGACTTTCTGGGTATTTAAATGTTCGGAATCATTGCTGAATGCCTGACTGAAGGCAGAGTCAATAGACTGTGCTAGATGCGGCTGCTCCCACCGTACAAATCTTCCGCTCATGACTTTGCTTTGGCTCCAGGCCGGAGTCTGTCCACCGCTGAGTGCACTTGACTGAGAAATCTGCCTGCCTATCTGCCTGGCTGTCTGTCTATCGGCCCGTCTTTCTTTCTCCTGGGCTTAAGTGTCCGTTGACAGACCCCCGCTCCAGGCGGGAGGACAGGCAGAACCGATGGGGGGAAGCCCTAAACCAAACCACCCAACCATTCCCGTCTCACAGGAGGGGGATCACCAAATTAAATGTGGGGATACGGCCGCTTATGTACTATGCGGGGGGGAGGGGTAGGGCCCACCGGGGCGCAGCAACTGCTGCACACATGTCAAGGGTACACGAGGTATCTCAAGTCGGTCTGTCTATCGCTCTATCTCTCTGTCGCTCTCTCGCCGCCAACTAACAAGAAGCACTGCCGCACAGGAAAGACTAATGCGACGATCCTGACCCTCATCGGCCAGGCTTAAGTTATGAAAATAAGTGGAGTGCCTCGTGAGCCAATGTTGTGCATGCATGTTCGACGGTCTAACATCTATCTGGCATGCTGACCGCATGCCTGTCAGCATTACGAAGAGGACGACGCCACAACTCCAAACATCGCCTGGAAATCAAGCACGTTACTTGGCTCAACATCTTGTCGCCGGAAACTGAAGCACTGGAAGGGCTTTAAGACTTTAAAGCAAAGCCAAAAGGGTTCCTACCTGGCTTCCCCCGCTGATTTTTATTGTGAGGGTCAAGGACGGTGCTCATCCAAACGTGACGGCACGACCTTCAGGACCATAAACGCCACTCCAGAACTCTGGCGCCATGTAGGCCTGAGTACAGGTGCCCTAGCAACATAAGAACGCAGCGGCTCTTCTTCTTGTTTTGCATGTCGACACTGGGACAGGGATTCAACTGCCATCTCAATCCCCTGGCAGGTCTGCAGCTCCAACTCCAGCACAAGCGGCCGTAGTGCCAGAAACGCGGTGCTTCCGATGCGTGTCAAAAGCGCTGCTCAGCCCTAGGTCCACCATCCTTATAGTTTCATGAAGCCACCCGCGCAGGGCTCAAGGTCGGTGCTGAGTAGACTTGCCTCATTGGCAGAAACCCGCCTGGCGTGAATACTTGCCGTGAGCATTGAAGAACCGTTCGGGCAGCCCCACCAGCAGTCGTAAGGTGGACCTCTTGCAAGTAAGGTTCTTGAGGTTGCCATGCGCGATGTCACCTTGTGTCTCGCCTGAAATGCAAACCGGAGTTGCCGACGCCCCCTGCACGGCCAAACTTATGTTTGTTTTCGACTCTCACACTCGCACAAGGCCGGCAAGGCTCCACTGCTTGTTTGCGATGCTTCGATGTTCTGCAACCCAAGGAGCGCTTGAACATGAAATTCTCTGGCTTGATGTCCTCAGTCCGAGCACTGCGGTGGCTGCCCCGGTGTCTCTTACTGCAAGACGTCCTTACCGCAAGATCCTGAAGCGAGTGTACGCTCTCGGACACGTAACCTCTTGCCCTCAACCTGAAGAGATGCCCAATGATCTGTGGCAAGAAGCATAATGACCTCGATACTGTGCATGGCAGCATTGCAATGCCTGCGCTCAATGGCAGCGTGGGTTGTGCGGCAATTGGGACGTTTGCAACGGGTGGTGCCCAGTCTTGGGCGCTGGTGCTTGGGACATTCGCCTCTGTGCTTTGACTCATTCTGGCAGAGCTGTGTCCTCCTGTCCTGAACCGTCAAGGTCCTCGTTAACCCTCACGTCCGGCCTTCAGCATATGCCGCAACACCACCGAGGCTTCCAACTCTTGTAGCCTTGCGCGTCAGGCTGGGCAAAGTCTAGACGGCTGCGCGAGAACCTTCAATGAAAACTGTAATTCCTACAAGTACTGGTTAGCCGACAAGGCGGAGAGGAGGCGGGGGACGACGACTACAGTTGTTAGGAGTAGAAGTAGGAGGTAGAGCAGTCGTAGCAGAGTAATAAAAGTGCCATGAGTGGTTCGAACCGGAGTGTCGTCTTGTGAACGTGGGCTTGTTAGGAACGTAAACTCTCTAGCAGGTTCGAGGCTCCAATCTGAACAAGGCTTTAGTGCTCCAGTACGGCCTGTGCCATTGAGAGAAGCTGCGAACTCTGGCCGAAGACCGTGCAGTGTCACAGCTGGCATGGTGATCTCAGTTCTAATTGTGAGACGACGATTATCCAGTTACTCATCCCGGTCCCACGTCCGGGACGGTGGGCATGGATTGTTGAACGAAGGTCATATAGCATCGTTGGCGTGAGGGTTGGCTCCTACCTTCCGAGGAGCCTGAAGCTGTCAATTGGCAGTGCTGTGATCAGGATAGGCATTGACGGCGAAGCAGGGAGGGCTTCATGGAAGCCGAACAGCCGGTCACTGGCGTACAGTTTTCCAGGATCCGCAAGAGATCTTACAAGCGTGCTTTGAGGCGTGCTCAGCTGCATGGTTTTACGATGTACAGAGGAAAGCGTCTGCAAGCGGATGGACCAATTCTTTTAGTTCATCCAGCTGCTGTTCAGAGAGTAAAACCTAGAATTCGTTTTGTGTTGTGGAACGTTAAGGAGTTATCGGAGGTTCTCTTCGAGGAGTTGAATCAATGGTTGAGAAGGGATGAGCAAAGAGACACTGGGGTGGTGAAACTGCAAGAGACGCACTGGGAGCTTGGTGCGGACTGGACAACGGATGACTGGCACTCTTGCCCATCTGGAAACAAAGGAAGTGGAGGGGTCCTTATAGGAAACAAGCACCTAAAAACCTGGTAGTTTCCTGCCTCTCCAGGTGCATCTCGTCGCCGTGATGCTCCAAGTGATGAAGATGAAGATGATGATGATGATGATGATGATGATGGCAGCATACCAGTAGCAGTAGCGGCAGTAGTAGCAGCTGTAGTAGTAGTAGTAGTAGTAGTAGTAGCAGTAGATGCAGTAGTAGCAGCAGCAGTAGCAGTAGCAGTAGCAGTAGCAGTAGCAGCAGCGGTAGCGGTAGCAGTAGCAGTAGCCGTCGTCGTCGTCCTAGCAATCGTCGTAGTAGTAGTAGTAGTAGTAGTAGTAGTAGCAGCAGCAGGAGTAGTAGTAGTAGTAGTAGTAGGAGGAGGAGGAGTAGGAGTAGAAGAAGAAGTAGTAGAAGGAGTAGTAGAAGTAGAAGTAGAAGTAGCAGCAGTATGTAGTAGCAGCAGCAGCAATCGCGGCGCGTATGCATCATTCAGGATTTCAGGTACACCGCACAGCACTCCGATGTCGGGCCAAACCGCTCTGTTGCAGCACCGGGCCCAAAACATCCCAAGAGCCCAAACGGTGCACAATCAAAGCATGGCAAAGCTTGGGTCAAGCTCACGGGGCCGCAGTATCCTATTGCAGGCAGGGAAGATAAGTAGGGCAAAGGATTGTGCAATCCCATGTGTTCACAGCGTCTACGAAGACGCAACTACAAACTACTTGCTCAAGCACATTGCTCCCGGAGTCGGATGGGGCGAAGTACGAGCAGGACACCGTGCAGCAAAGATTCAAATGTCACTGCGCCACTACACTACTCTGAGCCTATGCCTCTAAGGATTGGAAGAGGCAAACCGCAGGGCTAATCCCACGCAGTCGTAGCACTGATCCCAAGGTACACTAGCAGGTGCTGCCTCGGGCAACGACGATTTCATTTTTTGCTCCACAAGCGCCTCGACGCTCATCTTACCATCCGTCCAGAGATCGTGAGGGACACCATCTTCCACAGTGTCCTTCAAGCCTCCAGTCGGACCGAAAATGAACCGCGCTCCCAAGCAATAGCCTCCATCTGCACAGGTCCACGTGGCTCCCACCGAGAAGAGCAAACCACTCCACCATCTTCCAGCTTGTGTAGACCAGGTATACGTCTTTGGTCTTGGCCACGAAACCAGCGCTTCCAACACCAACCACCACCGTTTGCAATTCGGTGTCCTTCATCACCATCAGCCTCGAGGAAGTTGCTGCCCATCTTGGCGACCAACCTCCCGATGATTCACATCAACGTGTACTGTTTGTGATAGAGGTGATTTAACCCTCTCTCGGTTGCGTCTTCTGCTGCAGCTGCTGTGAATGGTCCGCAAGTCCTCCTGGCCTCGGTGGCGAAGTTCATGTCACTTGGGGAAACTCTCTCCTTGACATCGACACGGATTCCTGCGCAGTGACCCATCTTGAAGAGGACCTCCAACTCCACACGTTTCTCATGGGATCTACCGTCTCATGACCTCCTGGATGCATCTGTTCATCTGCGGCCTGTGGTGTGCCCATTGCTGAAGTGCACTGGGGTCTCTGGCACAGCTCAGCCAGCGTTTGGAATCAGAGAAAAACAGCAAAGCATCCGTATGCACAAAGCAGCTTGACGAATCACCAGCCCTGTCTTGACCATGCGAGACGAAGTGGCCGCAGGAATTCATCAGCTGCTGCTACTGCCGCAACTACGACTACGATTACTGCTGCTGCTACAACCGCTGCCACCACCAGTACTGCTAGTTTACTACTACTACTACTACTACTACTACTACTACTACTATCATTACTACTACTCCTCCTACTACTCCGGCTGCTACTGCTACTACTACTACTACTACTACTACTACTACTACCTGCTACAACTACTATTGCTACTTCTCCTGCTGCTGCCACTAGGACTATATACCGCATTCATTGCGTGATTTCTTGGACGCGCCCGAATAGGACTCTATAGTTCGATCCTGAACAGGAGCAGGGAGGAGGCCATGATCACACCTTCAAAATCCACAGGTCCCTGTAGACCTTGGCGACACACACCCTGAACGCAAGGTGCAATAGTGCTCGCAATGTTCGTCAGGACAGCACTTGCCGGCTTCCTGCCTTCGTCTTGGGGAGCTTCGGATTGTTTCTAACAGGTCCAAGCCCTCGCAAAGCTCGAAGACCAAATAAAGATAGTCCTGGCCATGCGCAAGAGTCTGCTGAAGATCAGCTCATCCCCTACTTCCCAGTGCCGACAAAGGTTCGTCTTCGTCATAATATTCCAATAATTTTACCTCGAATGCGCAAGACAGTGCCTGCCACGAAACTATAGAAGCCGCCTGATCCTCACGTGTCACATCTATCAATGCAATTCAATGGCTCCAAAGTGGCGCTGTTCAGTTCGAACTGCATGTGTTGTGCGCGCACACACACACACACACACCCTCGAAGCCAACGTGAAGCTGAAACCGTCCACGTTGCACATGCTGCTTGGGTTGCTCCAAGCTGCTGCATACGCCAATTACGAGAATGGCTGCTCAATTTGAGCCCACTATGCCAAGCTGCAATGTGAGGATGATCTAGGCCGAGTAAGGCATTGAGCTCATTCTTCAGTAGCTCTTGTCGGCCAAGGGTCTGTGCAAGCACCGCGCGCTTGCAACAAACTTGCTACCGCATCGCAAGTCGTCTTGGCAATTACAGATCGTCAAATCAGCAGAAAGCGCATGTTTCAACTTTGAGACTGCCAAGCAGGCTGCAGCTACAGGGGTTGCATGCTCGTGTGCCATTTGACCTAGCAGCCGCTGGGAAACTGGACGAACAGATGCACACACGCGTATACTTGAATATCTTAAATACTGTATAGGGCTTTGCACGTCAAGAAGCTGCGTGCGACTTGTCGTCTACGCTTAACCGATACTTCGAAGATCTGAAAAGAAGATTAGGACTTTGTGATACTTTGTGCCTTCCGCAGCCGCTTTACGGCGCGCAGACATCCCGTGGCTTTGTGAGTCGCTGCCTGAGCATGGATGCCACCAGATGCTGCGCAGGACCACAAGATAGGACAACATGAATGCGAGTCTGTGCCATGCGTTTGTCCCTTGCTCTGCTTCCTCACAATCTTCATGCACCAAATGGTGGTTGGCGACATCGCCCAGTTTAAGCAGTCCGGTGCATGGGGGTGGCAAACACTCCAAATCTGCTGTCCAGGCCGCAAAGACTTTGCCGAAGCCACCTTCGCCGAGCATGTAGCCGACCTCACGATGCTCAGGCTCAGCCAACAAGTACTGCTGCACACAACTCAAGAAAACGACCCTGCACATGGGCAACCACGACAAAGTCACGCAAGCCAAGTCCCCACACGTGCTTCAAGGTCACAACCCAACTCAACGGCTTTGTAAACAAGTCTACAACGTTCGCTTCGCCTCTAACTCCGAAACAAAATGCTGCTTCTGCCGGTGCTTGAACTGGCAACAACTTTGACTATCCGATTGGACATCTTCCTACCAAGCAGCATTGTAGGTTGAGTGGAAGCACTCACCACTTTGGTGGAAGTGCCTGAGCTGTTCTCACATGCAATGTATCCGTCCGTGTTGCTTTGCCTTCCATGTCGATCGTGTTTCGAGTGTCGGCATTGGTCATTCGCAAAGGGGTCTGCGTACATTCTCAGAATCTCTGTTGGTGCTCTTCCGCTTCGGCACAGAAAGTCGCCACAGCGGGCGCCCTCTTTGATCAAGGACTCTCCTTAGAGTCAGGCTGCACCAATCGTGCTTTCGAAGCAGACCAACAACCAAGCAAAGCGAGTGTCGCGGCGCCATAATACCTGATACCAGAATCCTGCCTTCAAGCACCTACTGCAATTTTGCAGCTCGCCTTTCAGGCAACCACACAGGCACACCGACTATGAATTCCTCCGTTTGGAAGCCTCTCTTTGCCGCCCAAGTGTCTCTGCGCGCCCGGGCTCACTAGCTGCTCCAGTCCCTCGCACGCACTGGCATGGAAGGGCTTTGCTAGACGCAGCGTGTGTACTTAGACACAACCGAGGTTGCATGGAAGGGCTTGATTGTCTTAGAGTCTCCGGGTGATTTGCATCTGCCGCCATGATACTACATACTGTGCATCAAATCAAGCCTGTTGGGCTAGACGATTTAGTCTACAGGACAGCAGTCCGTCAATCACCCAGAAGCCGTCCCAAGATTCTCTCTAGCTCGGCCGAGGATCATAAGCTCCAACACCCAGGAAAGACCGGCCTGACAGGGAATCAAAAACGTTGAAAGTGCATTCCTTGCATGTGCTTCGCCCGACTGCATTCGGAATTTGCAGCAGTAGCTCCCTACGTCACTCAGTTCCGTGCTGTATGATCATCTGCCATATACACTCTTGGCATCGCACCCGTCGAATTCGAGTTAAAACGTGTCAGTGACACTACTTTCTTGGCATCCTGCGAAGCTGCCTTGGCCCATGCAAGAATCGGATGGCCTCCTATCGAAACTCTGTGATAGGCATTCCTGTCCACAGCTTCTCGCGGCAGTAGGATCATCGCTCAGCTTGGCAGCAGATGCTGACACTTAGTCTTGTGCTTGTTGGACATTCGTTTTATACTAGTTCAGATGTTCCCGACCAACTTTGTGCATTGGAAGAGATTGAACTGTGGTTGTACATTCTCTGGGGCAATAACCAAGGTATGCAGGCTGACTAAGACACCAGGCTACAGCATTATCCTTCCCAGCCCCTGCCCGTGTTCGCAAGATTACGTACATCGAGCCGAAAACAGCAAGGAGTTAAGGGTCGAAAGAGCGTTTATCACCCGCCTAGTCTCAGCCGTGTTTCAACGAGCATCGCGACAATTAATGTTGGGGTGCTATTGATAACCCCCCCTCTCAGGTTGTTTGTCGAGGGTCTCCTGGGGTGGTGGTTGGGTTGCGGGGTGGCAATAGAAAACCTGCGGGCGGGTCCGGGGTCTGTAGCAAGAGTAATAGGGAAAATCGCATTAGTAGTATTGGTAGTAACAAGACTTAGTAATAGTAATAGGCTTCCCCCCTTCTTTCTCTAAAAATAAACTTCTTCTCAACCCAGGCTTTTAAATTTTTAGGGATTTCGGCCTCGAATATTGAAACTGTCACCGGTCTACAAATATCACCGAGGTCCCAACGTCAATTGCTTGGCTGGATCTGGGCCCACAATCTAAACTCCTCTCGCCCGGAAATTTTGACCCGGAAAATACTTTGATTGTCGCCTTGTTTATTAGAACCACCCCAACATTACTTCACATGCCAGCCAGCCACGAGTGCATCGGCGGGAAACATGTTTTCCCGTTCGCAGGACAGAGGGTTAGTCTACGTCAAACACCATGTTAATCACCACTGTGTTCTGTGACGGGGTGTATTCTATCATGTGTACACGCCTATCACCACTCCAACTGTAAGGCCGAGGTAAAGCACAGGAAAACCAAGACGATCACATACGATCACCTGCACTGGCAGGATGTTGAGGGTGAGGGGGTTGCAGGAACAAGCCCAAGATACTTTCCACTCTACCTGCGGTCAATATAATGATATAATGCTCTTGTCACGCTTCCTTCACGTCGTCTCGGCTTCGGTGCTCAGCACACCTGCAAAGCTAAAGCCGCAGTGTTGCGTAATTCGACTGCAGTCATGAGCTGGCAATTTGGCCAGCAAGGTCCCCGACTATGCAGTGCTAGTACTGCGAGTACTTGTGCTAGTGATACTAGCATTACTAGTTATTACTAGTATTACTAGTAGTATTGCTACTACTACTACTACGACGACGACGACTACGACTACTACTACTACTACGGCTACGACCACTACCACTGATTCTTCTGTTGCTTCTGAGTTGTTGTTGGTCTATTAATGCCATCTTATGATGCCTAGTGCCTCTTGTAAATGTACGTACTGCTACCACTTCCCCACTTACGAAATGTTGTCACGTCTCTTTCAAACATGTCGCACCATTCGTCTCGCTCTTGGAAATCTAGAGTTGTGCAGCGTCAACAAACAAGTGTCTCAAGCCTCGGGGCTGTCACAGCTCGCCCTTCTCTTTCTCAATGAGACGAGTGTAGGCGCTTTTCTCGCCCTTTCGGTTGAAGTCCTGTTCGCATCTTTTTCGGTCGCTAACGCTTGCTCCAAATTACCTGTGCCTGGCATCGCTGACCAAGTTTTTTGAGAGCTGTGTTTGCCAGTGCCCTTCTGTCCTCAATCTGCGCGAAGTTTCGCCTTTTCGATATCAGCTTGCTCAAGGCAGGGGGGTACTGGCCGACGCCTCGTCATCAGCATGCCAATTCAAGTGTCATAATTAGTGTCTTCAGAAGAGGCTGTATGACCTGAGTTCAGCACAGTACCAGCTCCCAGGGGCGTCACAAACGCGATTTTTCGGATCTGCTATCCAGTCCTTGCTTTCCTTCCATGGGCTCCCGCGTGTAGGCTTCATCATTCATTGATTCATTGCATCTGACGATGTAGGCTGCCTGGGAGACGTTCTGCACCTCGTAGATTCGCCTTGGCTAAGATTTTCACTTGCCGGAACCTTCCAGAGCGCCATGACCTCGAAGGCTGGTCTTCGAGCGGTCCAGGCTGCATGAGGCCGTGCTTGGTGGTGTGCACGTGCTTGAAGTAGCGCCTCGGGGGTAGTCTGCCAGCCAGTGAATTGCAGACTTGAGGCGATATAGGCGATGTGATTGCTGAGAGAGGCTCTCGTTGACTCGCACACCCTTTTTGTTGTTGTGCTCCACCTAAGGTGTGGGGCTGCAGAAGCTGGCTCAGCTGACCAGTTTAAATGCAAAGACTTGCCGCAAACGCCAGTACTCGGGCGGCCCTCAAAAAACCGGTGCCGGGCTGGGCTTCCTGCGCCTTTCAGGCGCTGGATAAGGTCTTGAGATGTTTGAAGCAGTCACCTTCTTACATGCCGTCCCTTCCCAATCAGGTCCGAATTTTTTTTCTGAAGGAATCTCCACCTCTCAAAAGCATGTTGTGCAGGTCAAGGACACCAGCTTGTACAACAGCGACTTCTCCATCATGGGCGTCGGTGACCGGTCGGCATAGAAGCCTTTGCGCATGAAACATCATCACATCGTCTGATGAGCTATTGATTACGAAAACATGACCGGACAACCAGTCCTCAATTCTGGACGGCGGTCTATTTTGAGGTCGTGCACATAACAGAATTAATGGAATTTAATAGCGTCCTAGCCAGGCCATGGAACCGAATTTTGTGCACTTCGGATCGTCATCACCGCAATGGTCTGGGAAAACAGAGTTGCCGATCCTGCAACTGCAAGGGTAGCGGTGCGGGACTGTCGAGCCCAAGCCCCCAGGACAGTCACCGACACTCAGTCGGACGTTCTCGCCTTGCGAGGTGAGGCGATTTGCCCAGATCATCTCGCCTCCCGGAGCGAATCAGTCAGTTCTCCGTACCGCGGCCTGCATGCCGAACTTGCCAAGTGGCTGCCCGCCGCCCCAAACAAGAACATAGTCGGCCAAGTGCCGAATTGCATTGTGCGCCCGCTTCACCTGGAAACTTTTGATTCGTGGCATCATTGCAGCTGCGACTTTTCTGTGCCTGGCTCTGCTGAAAGCCTCGCTCCGGCCTCACTCGTGAGTGTTCGCCCGAGCGTCGCTATGTGCTCATGGTTCCAAGTGTTCCCGTCGGCAATGGAAGTCCTGGCACTGAAGAAATCCAGTTTTCAGAATTGGCCACACAAACATTCGCTTGGTAAAATCGCTCTCGGTGTGTGGATTTCCTTCGGCGCTGTTGCACAATGGCCACTGGTACAGTTCAGGACTGCCCTGCTGCTCGCCGCTCTTGCTTGCTTGCTTGCTTGCTTGCTACCGGTGCTCTCTGTCTCTCTCTCACTTGTTTCCTTCTTCTTCTTTGTGTTCTTCCTCTTCGTATTCTTCTTCACCACACGAGGATGGGGGAATTCCGAAGCCCCTGCACGCATGCACGCGCTGGAGTCCACTGTTTGGCCGAGCGGGACAGCTCGGTAACAAGAAATCCGCCTCTCTTTCTTTCTGTGGGCCTGAAGGGAGGATTGCCACCTAGTTGCGCAAGGGCGCACCCCATCTTTCGAGTGGACTGAACGGAAACAAAGGTCATCTAGGCGTACAGCCCTGACAAGGATAGCGATTCAAGTTGACGCTGACGTCCATCATGCTAAGCAGGGTCCCATAATCGCTCTCCCACTTTGTCCCCTTCGTCGCTACTGGTAGTACTGGTAGTATTTTGCCCCCTTTGCTACAAAATGCCTGTGCTTGCTTGCTGCAATCTTTAAGGCAAAGCAGCTGTGGCCCCTTGCCCTGCGCGTCTTCTCTCTGTCTTTCTTTCGCCAGGGCTAAAGTGCAGGGCTTGACCCCTCCCCTCTTTCTCTCTTTTCTTTCGCCAGGGCTGTGGTGCAGGGGGAGACCCTCTACACCGCGTGCAGGTGCGCCCCCGACAGGTGTGGGAGACATTGAACATTGCGTGCGCGCTCCACCAAGGCAGATTCGCAAAGAAACGGGGAAGAACAGCGAAGTAAAGTCAGCTCAAATCGAGCTTGGTGGGCGGCCTGAAAGGACGGGGTCATGAGTTTTGCAGTTGAAAAAGTGCTATGGAGAAGAGTGCCTGGGAGGCTCAGCGGCGCGTCGAATGAATTCATACAGAAGTATGGATGCAAATGCCTCGAGCGGAGGCTGCCAAAGTAAGATTTTGGAAGGCTCCAGCGGCCCGTCAGAAACTGAGTTACAGTTGAAAGATGGGGTTTCCCCCTATGGTACAAGCATGGAAGGAGAGAAGGGTACTTCACGTACCCTAGAAAAGTAATCATTGACCCCAATCTCTTTCTCTCTCTCTCTCTCTGTCTTCTTCCACAAGGCATAGGGGACTGTCGAGGTCCCTGGCCACTAGGCCCCCCATCTGTTACGGGGGCTGTGAAGGGACAGTGAAAGCACTGGCGAACATCAGTTTGAATCAACATACTGGTGTAAGCAATTTTGAAGCCAAGTATGTTGTTTAAGTCAGAGCAGAAACTGACGTCCCCCATGTTGCTTCAGGCTTGCTCAAGTAGAACTTGGCGGTGAAGCAATAGTACAGTCGGTCGAATTTAGCTTTCCCTGCGAGAAAGGTAGCCGGTTGCATTCGGTAAGGTACATCGCGGCAGGTTCGGTTGCCATACAAGCGCTGACTGCGTTTCGCAAACAGCTTACAAGCCACTTTGCAATTCAGCACATGTGGGTATGTCCCCCGGGGGGTCCATCCCCCAAGGAGTTCTTCAAGCTTGAAAAAAATTCGGATCATAGGGCAGTCGGAGCTACCGTCGAAAAGTTCATCAGGCGGCGCGGGTTGCAGGCTCGCCCGGCCAAGGAGCGAGAAAAACTTCTGGTTTGGAGGTAAGGAGGCACTTTCAGCAGAACCAAAGCTTCAAACCAAAACAACGTCCCCCCTACACTCCTGGGTCTGCTTTGTGCACGAGTTTTTGCCCATCACCGCTCGTAGACTTCAGCGTCGTCCCCATGTGTCACTCGAGTGTGCACTGTTCCCAGTTGCCTTTACACGTCGTTGTTCCTTCCGCTGCTCACGGTACCGCAGTTTGCTTGCTATCTTCCAGGCTTCCTTGCTGCCTCCGCCGTACACCCTACAGGGTCAGAAGACATTCTTTGGTTCGTAGCCATTGGCTGCGGTTTGCATCGCGGCAAGGGTGAGCGCGGCCTCGTTTCCCCTCTGGCGACTCCGGCGTGACAGGGGCTTGTCCCCCACGTTCTGGGAGCACATAGCTTGGTGCTTCATCTCCCCCTGGCACGCTTCTTGACATAGTCCCGGCTTCCAAGCCATGGCGCTGAGTTCCACTATCCTTGGGGGTTGGATTGCTCCGCATCCCCGATGGCAAGCAATCCTCCCCCGCCAGAAAGTCGCGTCCGAGGCCAGGTCGCCGTCGTCCGGTGGTTCTCCTTCCTCGATGAACTTCACATAGTTCTCTGTGGTCACTGCTACTCAGCTTTGGCCTGTCTTCGAAGGCTGTCTGTCGTGTCGTTTCCCCATGAAGTCGTCATCGCGGATCTGTTCGAACATGTGTCTTGCAAAAACCAGGGATGCACTTCCCCCGTCCTTGTCGACAGAAGCGGCAAACTGCATCCTCCGCAACTGCCATGTCCCCCTATAATGGAGCGGGGGAACAGTCCACCAAGTTGGATTATCTTGATCTCGCCATATCTCGCCCTTCCTGCCACTATCACGACCGGGTAGGTGAACGATTCTCCCGCCCAGTCTCGAGGTCCGTTAAGAACAACGCCGCAGAGAAAAGGCAAATCCCCTCAGGCTAAGGAAGGAGCTGGTCACTGAACTCAGACGGCTCTCTGAAGTAGGCCTTGCAGCTTCCCCCTCCGAGCGGTCGATGTAGCGTCACGCTCTTTACGTTGACCCTATGATGGCTTCAAGGTGCTCTCCTCTAGACTAGTTTACTCCGAGCCTTTCCCCTGCAACCTCCCCCTTGAGGCGAAATGGGTCAAGGGAGCGGGTCAAGCTCCCTGTCTTTCTCTCTCTCTTTCTTCCGCCAGGGCTGTCGTGGGGAGTTGCCTCCCCACCGCGCGCAAGTGCGCCCCCGCCAAGAGTCTCAGAAAAGCGTACTCAAAAGAGGCAGTGATCGCACAAAAAGGACAGCTCAAACTCAAGGAACATAACCGTCGGTCTAGATTTCAATTCATCAGGAGTTTGTGCGAAGCCTCGGTTCTGGGTTTTTCCGCCCTCATGGGCTCAAAGGCGGAATTCATGCTGAAGAGGTGCAGTCACATGACTCTTTCTCTCTCTCTCTCACTCTCGCTCTCCTTCTCTCTCCCCTTTTTATCACGAACCGTGCTTCGCATCTACTTAGTGTTGACTTGGCTGGCTGCCAGCTTCAGTATTGACTTCTTTCTCGTGCCGACGTGAAGCACGCAGCTGAAGTAAGCAACAACCCCCCGCGTGCATCCATAAAACCTAGACCGATGCCGGCAGTGCCTGTTGCCAATGCCAGTGATCTGGTAGCCTTGGCTCAAGACGCAGCAGTCCAAGGATGGATGCAAGGAGTGTAAGCCATGCATTCTGAGCTGCCGTAGTCCCACCAGGCCATGACTCGGGCATCTTCCGCGGTGTTTTTCCTAGTAGCTCTACGGGGGTTCCAAAAAATTGATCAACCCCACATCGCAGCAGATCTTAAGCCAAGTGGCTCGAGCCACTTGTAGCCCTTGTAATAATCATCCACGATGTAATTGGTGCCATCCTTGAAAGCGTGCATGGCACGCACTATCCCGACGAAGGTTAGTCTTATATGCAGCTAGGAAGCCTTCTGCCTGACGGCATACATGACCGTGGGGCTCGCGACCTGTTCTCCTCGCGACAAGATTGATGCTTATCAAGTCTGCTCAAAACGAGCAGGGTATAGTTTGTTATTTCCCGCAGAGACGGCGGGACACAGGATGCAGGAATACGCACAACGCATAGGACGTGGGAGGACGGACGAGAATTAGTCTACCATGCACGAGCATCCCCATCGTGGCCCTTGCGCGTACAGTGTTGGAAGAGACAGGCGCTCACCCGACATGCATTGACCTGCATGCCACGGCCCCTTCCCTTTCGAGCTCCAATGGCTTTGCATCGATCCACAAAGTCTGGAATTTCTGATCGGAGCTCGCCTTAGCAGAACTTAAGCCGCTCGGAATTGCACCATTGAGTGCAACAACACGCGCAAAAACGCTCTTTAAACATGAAGTACCACCGCCATGCCCCTTGCATGCAGCTGCGACCTGAACGCTGCATCGCGACAGTGCGGCTTGCTGCGCCGAGCGTCTCATGGTCAGCATATACCCAACAAACACCTCGCAATTCACACGGGCAACGACCGGAAACCCATCCACAATTTGTCGGGAAGGACGGCCAGCTCGCAAAAAGGAATGCATCTTAGAACTCACAAAACCCTTCTACTTCCAAATTTAATCTCAAGAATGTCATCCCCCCACGTCGCTAGAAGTACTGGCTTTGGCTGTGCAGTCCAGGCATCGATGGATGCCGCAGCTCGGACCAAGAGAAGGAGTGGTTTGCTGTCAAACGCATAGCGGGCAGCTCGGACATCCTCCCTGAGTGAACAGGTGTCACCAAGGGAAGAGATTCGAAAAGAATGCCGATCCTTTAAACACAACGACATGGTGAACGATACCAGAACGATATCCTGAACGACGCCGTGTCCTACCATGCAGATGCCCTTCGGACAACATGCGCCGCCCACAACAGAAAGCACGCTTAGCACATCCCATGTGAACGCCGCTTGAGACAGCAAAGGCGAGAGCATGCGGAGGACGACAAATCCCCATGTAGAAGCCTTGTAGGCAACATGCAGCAGCAGCAGCAGCAGCAGCAGCAGCAGCAGCAGCAGCAGCAGCAGCAGCAGCAGCAGCAGCAGCAGCAGCAGCATCAGCATAGAGCACCAAGCACGGTGTAGGCGCATATTAGACGTTACAACCACATGCAAATCTCCATGTAGAAACTTTCCCGGCAACACATCCAGCAACAACAACAACCACAACAGCCACTTGAGCAACGACAACAACAGCAGCAGCACCACCACCAACAACAGCACCAACACCAACGCCAACACCAACACCACCAACAACAACACCAGCAACAACAACCACAACCAAGTCGCGTGGCCAATGAACAATGCTTGTGCCAGGCCGCACAGAATTTTCGGGAAGCATCTTCCAGCAGTAGCCTGAGGCCAAGCATTGGCTTGGACTGTGGGTATGTAGCAGTTCGCGAGACAAGACTTGCGGGTCTTTGACGTTGCATGTCCTCCGCCCACGCATCGTACCAGGCTAGTTTTAAACTCCCTGGGTCATGCCGAAAACACGACCAGTGACCAGTAGCAAACTAGAGGACACTTGTGCCGGAGCCTTTGAACATGCGCTTCAGCTGCATTGCGCCACCAGGGCGCAGCTCCTGCCAACCCACTTCATACTACTTGCTTTCGCCACTCTCTAACTGCTAACTGCACATCCATGGCTCCTCTTCATGCTCTTCCAGCTCAGGGACTTGCTCTTTGAGGCTCCTTATCACAACCCGAATGCCACACATATGGCACAGCAGCTTCAACAGACTTCTACAGAAGGTTGGCCCAAGAAGTGATCGGGAATAAGCGGGGCATTTCAAAAGAGCTACAAAGTAGAACTGACAGAACATGCATCTTCCCTCGCCCCTCGTTGCCGGATTATGTGATTGATCCCGCTGCCTCTTCTTCTTTGCATCTTTGTCCTTTCCTGCAGACAAAGGGGACGCACGAATGGTTGGCGAGTAGATCTGGTCATCACTGCGACTCCTGACTTGTCTCCCTTGTCTTTCTCTGCCTTTCCTTTGCCGGACCTGACAGCGGTGAGAGCTGTGCGTGAAGAGCTTGACATCGAGTATAGATCTGCAGAAGTACTGGCTTAGGGCTTAGGGCACATCGGGAAACTGGGCCGCACACTTCGGTGTGTCGTCCACTGCAGAAGCAGGGGGTCCGTAACCCTTCTTGCCCAGCAGCAGCAAAAACCTGAAGAGACAGCACATGAAAAATCGAGCCGGTAGCAGACCGCTCAGCGGGCAAAACACTGCCAGGCAAGAGGCGGTTCTACGATCATGTCCAGAAGGAAGCCGCACCATATTCCTAAACACCCAAGAAATACGGCTGGGTCAAAAGCCGAAGCGTCAGTTCCGTCTTACGTCCGTGCTTCATCCACCGACACCACTGAGAATAAAAGGGGCCACAGCTATCTGCAGAAACAGTGGTGAGGCTGAAAGGCCGAAAGCTTGTGAATGAATAGTCTGGTGGTGACACAACACCTTTGTCGTGAATCGATAATGCCGCGATGACAGGTGAAGCTAGATGCAGCTCAGAGGCCACAGGCCACAGACACGATCGGGCCACAAATCAGCACTAGTCGCGACATCTTCCCAGAGAAGTGGGACGCCTTGGTTTCGGTGTCTACTTGAGCAGCCGCACAACAAGACCTCTGCACAAGCCCATTGCATGTCTGATGTTCGCATGGCAATCAAATGGAATCCTGGATGGTCTTCCTTCGGCTTCTGATGCTTTCTTGCAACCTTCGGTTTGCAGCATCACGGCAATCTATTAAACTTCTAAACCGTTCTGTGCACATGGCCCCTCAGAGGCTTGTGCAGGGAACGGTGGGGAGCTACTCATCTTCCGTTTCGAAGTCAGGCCAATCCGGTGGCACAGTCATCTCAACACAACTCTAAGCTCCTGTAGTATCCTACTTTGACGCTCCGGGTGCAGGCTCTAGAATTTCTAGATATTGTGCCACAATGTGCCACAAGACAAGCTCGCAACTCCCTCCTGTGATTTTGACCGGCGACGATAAACACTCGGATGTAGCCGCCAAACACTATGCAGCGAGTCCTTGATGCAGCTTCCTGGCGAAGGTTTCGCCCAACAAGGGTGTTGTGGAAGAGATGTCCTCACCTGTTATCGCACCAGCCAGGGCGCCTTCGACGAATGCCTGCAGTCTGTCTGCGCTTTTCAGCGGCAGCTGAACTGGGCAAACGAAACGTTTCAGGGCTTCCGATGTCAGTTTTCCATTGCAGGCTCTCCTGCCAGACAGCTGGCCCAAGAAGAGCACCGCGACAGCCGTCGGCAATCCGTTCTCACCATCACCAGTGTCACTTGTGCGCAGAAAGCGGGCCAATACATCGGCATCCAGAAAGGCTGAATTCAGAAGGCAGCAGGGGATGTCACAGAAACGAGCGGCAAACTGCTTGATCGCAGCTGACGCAAGGAGCACGTTGTTGTCTTGCAGCTCTCCACAGGGGCCAAGCCAAACAGTCAGAAACCCAGCCTTTGCCTTGACGAGATAATGCACGCGGTTCGCCTACCAGAAACATCAGATTTGCCGCCATGGAAAGATTCAAGGACATGACCTGGCTCTTGTCACACCGTCACTTTTCCTGCTGCCTCGTGAAGTACACCGAAGAGTGGAAGGGCCTGGCTGTTCGAGTGGGCAGGTCTCGAATTCAAGCAGTCGCGTTCGAGGTATCAGACCGGAGCATATTGATGCGCGTGCTCGATTCGAATGATTTACGTGCTTTGGTGTGGTTTCGGACATAGACTCATATGTGTGAAAAAACTCTATATATGATGCCGGTGCGGCTCCCCCCTCCCCGCCCCTGTGGTGTGGCGTGGCTCGAGTTTGGGGGGTACCTCCCCTCCCACCTGTGGTGTGGCGAGGTTCGGGTTTGAGGCTGCAGTCTCGTGTAATTCGGGGTATGCGTCTGCTTGGGGAGGGGGGTGGGTTGGTGTCATGACCATGATCATCATCATCAGCATATACTGTCCCTTTCTTGGGTCAGTTGTCACAGGAACCGCGCATGTCAGGAATGCGATCCTCGTGACAGCTGCATTTTTAATAGCCTCCTGCCGGATTCGTGGTTGGAAAGTGTACACTGTCACAAAAAGCTTGCGATCATGTCTGATTCAGTGACGCCACTTGTTCTCACCGACAAGCGTCTCCAGATTCTGCTTGCCCACCTAGCGTTGGGAAATGAGATCATGCCCACATCCTGCGCCGATGATGAACTTGATCTTGGATAGAACCCATGTAATGTAGGTTGAACCATGTGCATGTTCGGGTTCTTCTTTAGAGCTGCCTCACTCTCCTGTTTTGACAATCTGCAAACTCTGCGACCAAGCTTGTCCCAGGCAATCTCACTCGAATGTAGTGCTCCTACCATTTCCCTCATGAGGTGTGCCTTCGCATGCCTTCGCCCTTGCGCGATGTCTCTCGCCGTCAAGTTCACTGCTCGTTCTTCATGATGGGTTATCGACTCCATATCAACTCCAGCCACACGCTTCCCTTTCTCTTTGTACCATTTCCTTGGCTTGCTTGAATGGCACACAATGTCTGCAGCGAACGACATGCTGCGATTCTTGTGACTATTGATTGCCATAAGACTGTCCGCGTCTTCATCGTCTGTCGAGCAATCGGAATCTGGATCGTTTGCCAGGGATGAACAACCCGATTCGTCATCTTGCAGAAGCTGCGGTCTTCGTCGTGCAACGGGAGCAAAATGAGCAAGAGGATTCCATGCTCTGCACATAGCAATAGCCGGAATCGCAGGAGCAGCCTTGGCTTTGCCCCGCGGCCCCTTCTTCGGATCTGCCTTCGCCTTTGCCTTCTCTTGGGATCAGCAGATGACGCCGCCGCAGCATGCGCATCATGCTTGTACGGGCAATTCTCTCTGGAGCATGAGCATGAGCCTGGGGGTGACGATGGATGCGATGATAGACTCGGTTGCCTTGATCTGTGAGTGGAATTGGACATTGATCTTGCTTCCGAATTTTGCTTCGAATGGCTGTACGGGCACTTGTCTCCACTCTATCGGAAAAGTGGAACTTGCACCTGATCCTTTGCTTGCGTTTGGAGTCCGTCGATTCGGATCTGACATCCAACATCTGACGGGGACCAACTTGCGTTGCCACGAGGTGTGCGTTCTCTCTGTTCCGCATGATGGTTCTGTCCATGATGTTGAACAGGCACTGGTACGTTCGATCAGGATGATCGTAACTCAGGATGTCATAGTGAAACGTCAACCCTTTTTCATCAACGGAGACTCCTTGATCTTGCTGTACAATGAATCCCGGAGTGCTGCATGTGAGGGCACTTCTTCCGGGCGCATGCGATTGATGATCTCCGGCCACGTTTGCTTGAACTGGTTGAGCGTCGCATCACCGGGGTATTGAAGTCTGGTCAAGCAGACCAAAGTGACGATCATGTCCAACCTATCCCCTCTCGAACCTTATCGCAATGATCTGTCGCCCTTTGATGAGCTTTCCCCCAGCTTTAATCATGCAGGAACTCGCATTCATGTTCACGTCGAGGTAAAGGCCAAATGCCTTGTCTCCAGCGGCCTGGAACATGTTGGTCATAGCCACGCCTAGCTTTATGTCGAGGCCTCTGAACTTTGCAAGCCCGCACAAGCTTCCGAGTCGACAGGACGCTCAATGGGTATGTGAACATGTCTCAGAGGACGCTTGTGCTCCGAATTGAGGCCTGTTCTTCAGGGAAGCTTGAGGTTGGTGCACACACGGCCATGGTCTGAATATCTAGCCCAGGTTTCCAGCACGTGTTTCGGCACAATGCCCATGCTCGACCAATACCAGTCATAGAAGCGTCGGCGCGTTCAATACGTGTGCTCCGCTCCGGAGCGAATGGCAACAGCATGGCAAACATAGCCACCTCTACCCGCACCTCATCCGGAACTCGCACCAGATCCCGCCTGCGACCAGGGCTCTCAAGTCGATAGCCAAGCATAACTGCGCTCGGAGATGGACCTCAATGTAGGACGAGCGGAGTGTACGAGGCCATGCTTTCCGATTAGGCGGTCTACCGCAGCCCGGCATTCAAATTGCATTTCACAAGCTGGGGGTAAGAGTGCGACACACACGTGTAACCTTTTCTCACACGCTTCGGCCTCTTCTTGGATGGAAGTAACAGAGCACTCAGACGCGCTACCTGCATCGCCATCTCTGGAAACTGTTCTGAAGATGCTGCCGCAACGGTACATCGGCAGCCTTCGGCGGAACACCTCCTCTTACCCCGAGTGCAAACACTGCCCCTGCCCCGGAGTAGTGTCCTGATTGGTTGAGATACTTGTCAAGCCCCACTTGACGAAAGAAGCTCGTATTATTCAAGATGGCGATCAACAAATTGGCGCCTTGAACCAAGCCGTGCTAAGCTCAGGCGTGGTACAATGTGAAAAGGAGAATGCTTCACGCTTTTGCCAACCCTTTTCTGAAAGCACCCAAAACTCCACGGAGACGATGCTGTTGATATCCGAGTGGGCAGCTCCGGTGCACACTACCCAAACCCTGGCCAAACCAGCCACAACCTTCGAATACAAACGACCAAATCCCAACTGCGGATCAGCGCAACACCCTCCTTGCAGGCATTTGCCTGCTTCAAAGGTGATCCAGAAGCCAACCTAAGCGTTGGTGAGGGCCAGCGTGGAGCTGCTGGCCAGGGACTTCTACGTGGAGACCATCTCGATGGCCTCGGCCTTCTCCCAGCTTCCACCTTTCAACTTCGCCGCCTGGATCGCCAAGCTGACAAAGGATGTCCATCAGCCGCTCGATCTCCCGCCAGTTCACCGAATCCAGGATCTCGGCCAGGGTGAGAACCTCCGTTATATCCCTGATCTCGCTCAAGCCCGTCAACGCCCACGGACGCTTCGATGCAAAGGCCAACAAGTCGAATTTGAGGCCGTCCGCCTGGGCGAGGTCGTCGTAGCTCACTCGTTTGTGGCATCCAACAAAGAGCCTTCTTCTTCCATTTGAGGCCGTCCCGCGTGGGCGAGGTCGTCGTAGCTCAGTCGTTTGTTGCATCCAACAAGTCGCCGTTCTTCTCCCATTTGAGGCCGTCCATGTAGGTGAGGTCGTCGTGGCTCACTCGTTTGTTCCTGGCCCGGTCCTTCCATCTCAACGTCTTCTTCTTGCCGCACGAACCGCTGCTGCTGCTGCTGCTGCTGCTGCTGCTGCTGATTGAGGCACTCGACGTGCTTCTGCTGCCCGGTGATGTCGGGTTCTTCTTCTTGTTTTTGGACTCCTTGTCCTTCTTTCGGCCTTTCGTTTCGGCTCTAGGCTCCCGTAGCGACAGCGCCTGAAGCTGCTCCACCGCCGACTCTTAGGCCTTCAAGCCCACCTCTCTGCCCGATGCGGTCGGATTGACGACTCCACCGTGAAGACAAACCGCGCCTCCACCACCGTCCGGCCGACTGAGCCGAAACCGGCATCGCCACAGGCAGGTGGCTTGCCTGCGGCTATTGCAAGAATCGCCGGATAGCTTCCTGCCTTTGATTGCAGTTGTCCCAACAGCAGTGTGCCATCCCGGTGCAGGGATTCGGCTGGATCGGGCCATCATTTGGCTTCTGCGTTGGGAGGCGTATCACACGCGACGAGCAGTTCGTATTCCCTGAGCTGGCCGCAGGGTTATTGCCGCCAACCACAACCGACTGGCTCATTTGACCCTCAAGTGGTGCGGGACAATCGCGTGAATCCAATCTCCTCCATCTTCGGTCACCACGAATACCTCGTCGAAAGGAGGCCTGGAAACAATGGCGAAGGTGCCTAGACCATACCGCCCAGGACCTGGAGCGGCCATCACGGCGCAGGTTAATCATTGAGGTTCTGTTTGCCGGATTGGCATAAACAACCAGGGACAGGGACACGGCACCCCATCAATCAACCAACTCTACAGCTGCACAAGGATCCCGAAGCCCACCAGTGTCAAGTAGATAGTTGTAGAACCAGGCGCCCCAGCAGGCAAAGATCGAAATACCCGGTAACCAATCAAGACCCAAGATAACACCTCCCAGATGAAAGAGGTGCTGCACCAGCTCCAATAACGAAATCCGTTCCATGTTACCGTCGCTACCTGTCAGGACGGAGTATAGGTGGATAACTCCGAATTTAGGGCCTTTGCGAGATGATACTACCACCTTTGCTGAAGCGCAACTCCGGTCAAACCATTCAGAGCAGCAGTAGAAACCACGCGCAAGGCCATTCAGCCCTGTTGTTGACCCTCGAGAGAGACCTGAGCAAAAGAAGACAGTGCAAGGACACAGCAAGTTGAAACACATCCCAAACCTGGATCTTTGAAGACATGTCGCCTTTTCACAAACAATGGTCAACACAATTTTGAAGGTTCTTGCGTTCCGGACAAAGAGACTTGGACTGGTCATGGTGGGCGGCTTCTCTGCCGCAGTTCTGCAGTTCCCGCAGTGGTGCGGTGCACATTTTCCACTGAACCGTGCTCTTTCTGCCCCGGGCAGGGGATGCAGTTGTCTTTGTAAAATCGGGACTGCAGGAGCAAGTGGGACACACTCGCGTTCATCACCGATGCCAATGCTCGAGCGCTCGCGAACTTGAGGAGTCTCTCTGCGCCCACTTCCATGACCATTTGAGTGTTTGTGTGGGTATCGCGCTCCACCCAGTCCAGGGATCATGTATTTGGCCTCCAACTCGCTCTAAGTCTTAAGACTGAAGATTGTTTAGGCTTTAGATTTTCCCCTGCTAAAGGACGGCTGGCACTGATTTGGGGATGCGACTCCTCTTCCGTTTCTGCCTCCTCACCACAATCCCGTGGGGGCAATGGTGCTTTAGCCGCTGTGTGCTTCCGGCGTGGTTTGCTTTCGTGTATAACTGCCAACTCTCTGGCCTCTTCCACCACAAAGCTGGCAACGGCCTCTCCCGTAAAGGGGCCGTGGTACGAAAGAGAAGGCCTCAGTGGCGATCTGACGGAGCATGACAGCTGAATGGTCTTTCAAATTATCTTCTGTACGGTAGCACTGGTCCGTGACTTCATCAACTGGCTACATGCCGTGTGACTGGCAAAACCACACTCTGTAGGGCTTTCTGCACATGGCCTCACGTGAAACAGAGAACAAACCAGTTGCGATACATGTCTCCCCTGGAGCATCCGATATGCTTCCCTTGTGGTGAGTGGACCGGGATGCAGAATCAGGGACCGACCGAGGACGCCTGTGAGACAGCGAATGACAGCTTGGCAGCCCAAGCGTCTCATCGAAGCCACGATGGATGGTGACCTGAAACAAGCTGAAGGGTCAGCCCTCGGCCGCTTCCCTTGTGCTGAACCCTGGTGTGGCAGTTCTTGAGCTGAGAGACTCCGCAAGCACCCTTCTCCGTGCTGCAGTGCACCAGGGTGACCATGTGCGTCGCCAAGTTGGTTTCTGTCATCTGGACCTCGGCTGTGGCATCGCAAAGAACTTCTTGCGACCCATGCGGCTTTATTGGATTCCAGCATGCATGCAGGAAAGTTCGATTACTGTTCAGATGCAAGCTGCTCGCTTCCCCATCTCGAAGACAACGTGTTCTGACCTCACAACCACAAGCCGCGATTGCCTCTCCCTGTGAACACGCAGAGTGCTGGGTGGGAGGCTGTCAAAACTCGGCAGAGGGTCATTCCAGTCGTCCCAAGTAGGTACAGTAGGCCAGCCGAGTTGCTGGTTTGTGCAGGTGACGCAGATAACGGATGCCTGGGGCTTCTTCAACTTTGCCAAGGCTGCCAGGACTGCGGGACCATTGACGTACCTGGCGACATCTCATGCGTCGCCCGAGTTCAGACCAAAGGCTAATTGCCCTTGAAGACACATGCCCGAAGTGCACATGCGGCAGCTGATGCATGCTCCGCACTGATGCCCGCATTGCCCAGAACACCTGCAGGACCTCTTCATCGGTCATCCCCAGCCTGCCGCACGGCGAGCTGTGCAGAATCGTGCATCGCTCATGGAAGCTGCCTGAAGCCAGACTCTGGAATGGCGGCTTCGCGGTAGGTACGGATGAAAAGCTCAGGCCTGAATGGGAGAGACATTGAGATTTGAAGTTGCGCAGCGAACTCTTGTTCTTGATGAAGCAACGGATAAGGGTAAGCTGTCCACTGCATCAGGTCGACATTCTGCAGCAAATCACAGAAGTGAAGGATTTTTGTCCTGAGATGTGACTCGTCGGTGTGCTCCGAATTGGCATGAAGCTAAGTGCAAAGACGGCAGTGCAAATGATGCCAGCAGAGGAGATCCCCGACCAGTGAGAAACCATACCAGAGAAGCGTGCCGATAGGACCAGAAAGTCACGACCACTGTGACATGCGAACATTTACGCCACGTAACCCCCCCCCCCCCCCCCCACAACGGGCACTTAGTTACGATCAGGACGACCATTCAGAACCACGCGCCGAATCGCTGGTTTCAGGTAGTTTAAACAACGAGAGCATGGCAGACTCGGGCTCCCCCATGCACAGGAGGCTCCCAGACCAGCGTGAAAGCACGACACTTATGCTTCCCCCCACTACAGTAGCTTCCGAGATCCACAGGAACACCGAATCGGAATCCTAGCGCAAGTACTGAAGTTTTCGAGAGCCAAGAGGCTCATGGAGTACTGTTTACGATGAATCCTGGCCCCGGGGCGTGTGCAAATAATCGGACGACAGCGAAAACTATGTACCGCAGCACAGCGGGAGACGCACGTTCGACACATCCTGCGTAAACTATAGGATGCGGGGGCCAGATGTGAGATGTGCAGCATCTGCTATACAATAGGTCGCGGGGCGCCATTTTTGAGCGTGAGCCACGCGCCCTGCGAAATCAATTCTCCTTACCCAGAACCTCATAGTATGACCACACTGTTTGGGGACAAAACCTCCGAGTCGAGGGACTGGTCCTCGTCTGTGACAAACTGATCGTTTTGCTTCTCAAAATCCCCATAAGCCTGCTGGACCTCGTCAAAGCTGGACGCCTTCAAGAGTGAATCTGCCGAGCAATCAAACGTGAAACGTGCCACTGCAAGAAGCGAAGCCGCACTGAAGCTGCGACCTGAACGTTTGAACTCTTGCCTCCTTCAACTTCTGGCGGGTCATCTCCACTTGCCTGAACTGCAAAGTCCTGTTCTGTAGCCTGCCGACTCCCTCAGAGCCGTGATGCCTCATGAACTCAGCCTCTGCCTCCTGCGAGGAGATGCCACGCAATTGGTATCGCATCCTCAGCTCCGGGCCCGAATGCTCTGAACTTGGTCTCAGAGTCTCGGAGCTAACTGCGAGTTTTAGGCCGAGACTCTCAACTCGGAGATCCAGGCTTGCAAGGTAGGCCACCTTCATGAGCGCTGATCTGGTGCGCTCGTTGAAGCCTGTCTTGTCCACTATCTTTTCCTTATTCGACGCCAGAAGCTGAAAAAACCTCCGGTGAACTTGAACCACAGTATATTATATGATATGGCTTTGCTACCCCAGTGGCAAGGATCATGTGAACGTCTTCCGGGCGACTTGCCTGTCTGACTCTTGTAACAAGGTCCGCTCAATACCGTGCATCACCTCTACTTTGGACGTCGTCGTGCTCTGCAAAGGTACGCCTAGCAAACGGTGCCCCACCTGGGCGTCCCGGACGTCCATCGCCTTGACGCGGCCCAGGAGTTCAATACCTGCACGACTGGGGACTTGCACTTGAAGTTGCCATCGTCCAGTGTTGGAGGAGACAACATTGTCTGGACAAGGCGCCACGCGGCTCCAGCAGGACTACTTTGCAGGGTAGCCGGTTCCGCAAGACCTCGCAAACTATCAGGCCAGTCAGGCATGAAGGCTCTCTCGGATCTGTGTCGAGGCCCAAACCTCGGCGATCTCGGCAATGACCCAAATTCGAGTCAGAACGCAAAGGCCGTCATCTACAGCCACCACCTGAGTTTCTTCGGTCCGGTACTTCTCGAAGCAGCTTGGCCTAGGGCTGCCAAGGTCGCATGTTCGTAGCGTGGATTCCGCTCCTGGAAAAGTGCGATCATCGCCTGCAGCTTGGCCCAGGTCGAACACAAACGCAGACTAGTACCTACAAGTATGTATGACATCTTGATGACATCGTCGTAGGCTGTTGAAGACGCTGCACCAAGTGTTTCACAGAAAGTGGCATCGAACTTGTTCATCTCGCAGAAAATGCCAGAGTGAACTTTCTCCTCCGGGACACTAAGATTTCTGCAGTTCGCAAGTAGGCAGTCGACAACGTGAAAACGTTACCTTGCTTTCGCGGTGTCTCCTTTCTGCATCCACACGGTATATACGGCCGGCCAAGGACCGAATCCTTGCCACCCCATGTCTTGTCGCAGATGGAAACGTGCCTGCCAGGATCACGCAAAGGCATGAGCCAGAAGGCCATGCCGCCGACCAGCGACGGCCCGGCGACGGCTCGCTACAAGCAGCGGCTTCTGGGATCCCCGGCTGATTCACCGCAAAGATGCAGAGCCAACGGCTGGAGTCCAGCTGCCCCGCATCCTGAACTTCAGCCTCGATGAGGTCCCAGCCTCTACGGCAGCAGAGCGAAGGGCGGACAGCATCAAAGAGGGCCCACTGACCTCGCCTGGGGAACCCAATCGCATCCATGAAAGCATCGTTCGGAAGCTCGTCTTGCCGGATGCATCGGCAAACAGTGCTGCCATCAAATGAGAGAATAGATTCCCCCAGTTATGCGACACCATCTTGTCCGGCAAGCACTTCTCCTGGAGGTGAGTGGGCCAAATATATCTGCCAAAACGATAAACTCGTTGAAATGCTATCGCTGGCCGGACCCACTCTGAGGGAGAACACAAAACCCGGAGTCGCTAACCGAACCCTGCCAAGCCCACGATGCACCTAGTCGGCGACCACCAGTTATGGATAGTTATGGTGTTGGAGGCTACCCTGGCAGGTGCTTCCAAGTTTCGCTGCTTTGGAATAAGTCTGCATACGAGCTGCCATTCTCTGCAGTCTCTGGAATGATGACCTAAATGGTCTGCTTTCAATAAGAAGTGAGCCGTCTAGGGTCTGGGCACCGAAGCACATGCGACACATCGAGCAAACCTTGCCGAGTGCTACCTAGATGCTTGCCAAACAACATCAACGGTCCTAGGCACACGAAGTTTGTGTGTACGTGAACATCGCAATCGCAGCCGTCCTGGTGGTATCCAGATCATAGTGAGGCATGGCGTCCGGCAAACGGCGCATAAATGCCAGAAGGCCTGGATGCCAGAAAGCGTGACTCAACATGGTTCTCATCTTTCTACTGCGGACTCTTACTTGCAATTATGCTGGAGTCGGTGAACTGTCGGCGCTTTGCAATTTGGACTCGCGTTGGGTTGGCCGATTAAAAGTGCCAGGAGCACTGTCCGTGCCGCTGCGACGCCTTGGGTTTTGGGGTGAGGTGTGTGGAGTTTCCGCATCGGCAGTGCTTGTCGCTTCCGACCCACCGGCCAGCTGAGGTTCCGTGCCCTGGTTCCATGATTTTCCCTGCTTAGTGCTTTCGCCCAGTGATGAATTGGAAGGCTTGGGTCAAACACCACATATGATGGCATTGGCATCTTTCGGCAGGGACCCTGACCACGGTGCTGTCTGAAAACGTTTTGCCAAGGTGAGTCTGGGGTATTGCCAGGCAACACATGACATGTTCTTTCCTTCTCTAAGGGACTTCCGTCATCCAAGCACCAAGCTGCAGTGGACGGTACGCACTCGGCTGTTTCAAGGGCTTCTTGAAGGCTTGTTCATGCTGTCTCAACCATCAGCAGACAATGACAAAGCGAAGTGCCCAACCGTCAGCTGGTGGTGCAGCATACCAGTGGATGCTCTGCAACTCTTGACAGCATACAACATCCGAGGCACTGCGGAGAGTGACTCCTCGGTGCGCTAACGCGTCCACGACGTTTCGCTCAGCGGCGCTCGGGTCCTGTCATCGAGGCACGGGCTGAGATGAGCAGCCTAATGACATCACAACCCTGTATAACTGGCAGCCAGGCAAAGAGGAGATCATGGCTTCGCGATTTCATAACGTCACGACAAGTTGTCTGGATTGACTTCGCACTCCTCTTGAGTCGCATCACTGCTGCAGGGATCTCGGAGCCACGCCAGGAAATCTGGTAGCCGAATACTTTCGCTTTCTGCGGGACTGGCTTTGCCGTCTGCGTACGCGTCCAGCAGCTGTTCGAAAGTCTCCAACTTCTCCGCTGCCATCCTCGGACTCTCGGACTCTTGAATCGAGCTGCGCTCCAAGACACTCTGAAACCTAAATTGGGCTCCCCGCATCTGCAGGAGCTGCAGGACCTTTCTTCTGGGCAGCTTATCTACGTCCGCATCGCGGAAGACCGAAAGAACCGAATCCATGGCGGCAGGTAGCGAAACGCCTGACCGAAGCGACCGAAGCTTTGAGTTTCGAGCCAAAAAATGACAACGAGGCTTGACTCATTGAAGAACTGCTGGAGAATTGTATTTCCCTGCAGCAGCCCTAGCAGCCGAGCCGGGGCACAATGAAGCCATAGAGGCAAAGGAAGTAAAAGCCTTGGTGGAGAACACAACCCTGCACCGAACATAAGCGCATTCGTGAAACTGAGGTTCCGGGCCGTTGTTTCGGTTGAGGGCGGAAACAAGTCCACCGAAAAGGACGTAATTCAACGGAAGTCCCAGGTGCGAAGCCTGCAGGCATCTTCAATTCTGAGCTGCGTGTTTCTGAGCTGCAACGGCAAGATAGAGCTTCGCAGAACAAAACAAGGAACATAGATCTTGGGGTTCGCAGGCTGGTGCTCGGCCACAGAGTCCACAAGCGGGTTGCCTTTATCAAACATATTGCAGTCACTTTAGTCATGCTTTTCTTCTAGCTCACTGGCATCCAACACCGCCACTGGCTTGTTGTTGTACCTCTGGTGCACATGCTAAGGCAAGTCGGGATGCCGGTCTTGGTGTGCTTCACGAAAAGACCTGCGCATGCCAGTTGCATGAACATACCATAACACACCGTTACCCAAAGGCAGTGCTTTGAGGATGCAATATCAGCCAGCTTGCGTGCAACTGCTGTTTTTGAACGGGCCGCCTCTAATTCTGGAAGAGAGTGGGCCGAAGTAACCGGTGGGGTAGAGCATCACCTTGGCTGGTCGGGGTGAGGCCACTTCCCCAATATAAGCAATCGGTCAGCCTGAGCGAGGGAATGTCATCACAGGTTCCTGTGATGCTCGAAGGTCGCCAGGAAGGAAGCACACCAGGTCTTGTGTGCTGGGGATGTCAAGTTGTTCGCTCGATTTGTTTCACGACAAAGTGGCTGCTACGGCAACGAGAGCCAGGCCGGTCAGAACACACATCCTCAGTTCAGCTGGGCAGATTCTGGGTCTTTGCTCCGACTTAAATTTAGAGTGGCTTCCCGAAGAAGCTCCTCTACATATTACCGTGTTGAATTGCGATCCATCTACTCGAGTCCTGTGACAACGTGCAAGTGTTCTGTGTTGAATCTGCAGCCAGGTGCAGGATGCGGTATTTGACGAAGGCCCAGGTGTCCATTTTTTTTCGATGACGCTGGTAATCGCAAAATGCCAATACCTGTGAGAATCGAGATCTACAAGTCTACCGGGACTCGCTCGAGAATCTCAGCAAATGTCCTGGTAGCCGACAAAGACCAGCAGTGGACCCATCTGCTCAAGCGACCGCAAGGGCTGCCATCCTACCTGCAATTGGGTTGTTCACATGAATTCCAGTTGCTGGCAGTGCAGGAAGCACAGGCACTCAGAGGCTTTCTAGACTGAGGCATCGGCCACTGGGATTTGAACGGCACCAGCCGTGCCGATGATGTAGAAAAGCGAATACGCCCTGCCGCGCGACCAGGGCCAACGACGAAAAGACATTCGTGTGACTTCTTCCGGCGGCTGCGGCGAGTTTTCTAGCGCTCTGCAGGCGGCCGAACAATCCAAGGCACTTGTGGGCACCACTGGTGAAGCGGCCCAGCAGCACCAGCATTACAGCGTGGACCCCGATCATGTTGAGCACGAAGATGTAGCCTCACACTTGGTCAGACAGGCTGAGCGGCTCGAAACGCATCTGCGATGTTCTCAGACCGCAGCCCCCCCATGCCGCCACCATGTTGATGTATGACAGCCCAGTGAAGATTCCAACTGGCCACCATCTAGGACTGCGGATCTTGGTGGCAAGCAACCCACGAAAGTGGCAGGCGTTCCATGCATTACTGTTGGTGCAAGGCTAATTTCATCGCCTGAGCTGCAGGCAGACAACAGCCACAACCAGAACCTGAGTTGTCAGCATCTCGTGCAGGGCCAACAACACCGAACTTGTGACCGCGCTCGTGCATGATATGCCAGCAGGAATGGGGTTCGTGCATGCCCATGGTTGCCGAGCAGTTCTGTAAGCACGGTTGTCTTTGTGTGAGTGCGTATCCGTTGGACATGTGGAAATCTAGAGCGCAGGGCTGACGAAAGCTAGACAGCTAGATCCATAGACCCTGCTGATGTGCCACATCGCACAGTGTTTACCGCCTTTTTTTGGGTGGTGGCTTACACAAACACAGACATGCACACACACACACATACAAATACACACGGAACGAGAAATGGGCTCACCGATTGCATCTGTCAGCTGAAGGCCGCTATTAATCCAGCATTCACGGTACCTTAATAACCTGACATGTGTAGCTCCCTGTGAATGACTGTCATGACCACGCTCTCACTCATGCTCAAGTACATGATGTGGATGTGGCCACAAGCTGCACTCTCGTGCCCATGCCGACCACTGCAGGTACTTTTACCTGGCTCAACTCACGGAGCTTCGTTGGCCGAGGCCGTGAAATGAGACTGCGGCATCCAAAAACCCTGAGCTTAAAATCAAGGCTCTCCCACACGGAGAAATGGGCTCACCAATTGCATCTGTCGGCTGAAGGCATGCTACGTCCAGTCCTGGGATCCCTTAGTAACCTGACCTGTGCATACATGTGCATCTTGGAACTGAAATCGGCTTCACTCTGCACTGTACATTGCAGGTACGTCGGCCTGGCATCCCAAGTCGATATCACAGCTAGCCGAAAGGCCTTCGTTGATGCCAGCCTGCTGCAATCCCCTGGCAATCCCCTGCGGTTGCCAAAAAGCCCCTAGCTTAGAATCAGGGCTCACGCGCACACACACACACACACACACACACACACCGTGTGCAGGGGGAGGAAAAAAAATTGGATGGACAGGACGAGAGCGAGCG
>CAJNDV010034819.1:54425-67093 GCA_905221635.1 Symbiodinium sp. CCMP2456 | reverse complement strand
ACCTTAATAACCTGACATGCGTAACTACCTCTACATGACTGTCATGACCACGCTCTCACTCATGCTCAAGTACATGATGTGGATGTGGCCACAAGCTGCACTCTCGTGCCCATGCCGACCACTGCAGGTACTTCTACCTGGCTCAACTCACGGAGCTTCGTTGGCCGAGGCCGTGAAATGAGACTGCGGCATCCAAAAACCCTGAGCTTAAAATCAAGGCTCTCCCACACGGAGAAATGGGCTCACCAATTGCATCTGTCGGCTGAAGGCATGCTACGTCCAGTCCTGGGATCCCTTAGTAACCTGACCTGTGCATACATGTGCATCTTGGAACTGAAATCGGCTTCACTCTGCACTGTACATTGCAGGTACGTCGGCCTGGCGGCCTTCTGCAATCCCCTGCGGTTGCCAAAAAGCCCCTGGCTTAGAATCAATCAGGGCTCACGCACACACACGCACACACACGCACACACGCACACCCACACACACACACACGCACACACACTTACACTTACACAAATAGATTGACCCATGCGGTACGATCGAAAGCATACCAGCTGGGTTAGCAAGCTACTATCATCTTCTCATCCATTCCTTTGCATCTTTTCGATCTTATCCGTCTCCGCTGGCCCCTGCTGATTGACTTGCTTTATCCCTAAGCTACTCTTCAAGGTGGTACACGCATAGCTGCCCCTGTGAAGGGGTAACACGCTTACCAGGTGTGCCTGCTGTTCAAACTGAGCAACCTGCACACTCTACGTGTTCCAACATGCGCAAACCGCACTCATGACATGACGCTGCGAGGAGACTATACACGTTCCAACATCGGCAAACCTCGCTCATGACATGAAACTGCAAAACAAGCATTACACGTTCCTGCATTTGTGCTTTATGGTTTTTGTGGTGCGTGCATCAGTCAGGGTAAATTTTCAGAGACAGGACCGTGAAATGAAGATATGATGAACACACGTGCAAAACTGTTACATACTTGGAGATGCATGCTCCTGGTTTTCGTGGTGCATGCATGGGTGAGGGAGACTCTATAAGAAAACAAGAGGGCGAACTGTGAGGGTGATGAGCACGCACGCAAAGAGTACACAACGAGCGGAGATGTACATGTGATATGCGAATATGGGAGTTCGCAAATGTTCGCAGGTCTCAGCCACTGCCCCCCCCATATCGCAGTTTATTTATGGTCGAGAGCTTCACAGGCAAAGCCGCAACGACTCTCTCCTTTATGCTTGTTTCTGGACGAAACCACATCTACTTATCCTCCCTTTGCTCTTTTAATATGCGAATATGGGGGTTCGCAGGTCTGAGCCGCAGCTGCCCCTATCGCTCCTTGCTCAAGGTCGAGATCTTCGCAGGCAAGGCCGCAGCCACTCTTCTTTCTTTCTTTCTGCCGGGCTTAGGGGTCCGCAAGAGGACCCTCAGGCCTTCGTTTGCCCGACTCACTGTGTTATTTGCGGCACTCATTCCATCTCTCTCCCTTATGCTTGCATCGCGTTGCATGCAGGAAAGCACAATTTACGTATGCTGCTGTCATTCTGCAAAGCACAGCAAGTTGTATAGTAGGAAAACATACTTCACGCATGATGCTGTTATTCTCCAATGCAAGTTGTATAGTAGGAGAGCATACTTCATGTCTGCTGGTGACCGTTCTCCAACGCAAGTTGTATAATAGGAGAGCCTACTTCGTGTATGCTGCTATCATTCTCCAGTTGCAGCTTGAGGCACGTCATGCAAATGGCGGTCATGGCGACAGCCTCATTGTCGAACTTGCCTGGCAGTAGAAACGAGTCTAGCCGAGCCTGGGTGCTGCATCAGAGAACGAAGTACAGGCGAAAGCCACGAAGCGTGGCTTCAATCACAAGAAATTTTCAAACGAACACAGTATCAGTAGTCTGAATAAGAAGGATTGAAGCCAGAATTAAGGCAGGGGTTGTCGCTGTATATCGCTGTAGCATGCTGCAGCCGTAGTCGTCGTCGTCCGCCTTGGCCCTGGTCGAACCATACTGTTGGTCATCCCTCGAGACGAGTTTCTCCAACAAAGGAACATACAGAGAGTGGCACAGCTGCACGCCGACGTAGAGAGAACTAGCCGTAATTAGCAGCAATTCGCAACGAAACACACATCTGCCATGTACCTTTCTGCCAGCCCAATCTTCCCGACGGAGCGCCTCCAACTGAACGCATGATATGGGCTGGAATGACAGCCATGATTCCAGTAGCCTTGTGCGAGGGATGCGGGGAACTCCCAGAGAGAAAACTAAGACTAAGACTGTTTGCTGCACCGTGTTCAGGAATGTCCCAAGACGCGATGCTGTAAGATCCGTAACACCTACAGACAGATGCTCGTGTACTGGCTACAAAACCTTCAGAGATCAAGTTCGTTGGTTGCATCGACGGGGCCATAAGGCCGGCATTCACACTGCGTGAGATCTCGTAGGTCAGCAGGCCAGTGAAGATCGACGCCTGAGATCAGCACGCTTTGCGGGAGAAACCTTTGCGATGAGGCGAGACGGCTGCTCCTCACAATGTGCTCGAGGCCTTTGGGCTGAGAGACACTTCTAGCTCAGAGGCTTTGAGAATCAAACGCACCTGTCTGGACGAAGGGCACAAATGATCCCTGTGTTGTGGGCAGCTTTCCCTAGTTGTGATCCCTTCTGCCTTGTAGGCCAGGCCCTAAGTGCTCAGTTCCTACATCTCACAATGCGGCACGCTAAAGTAGCTGCCATTGGGGAAGAGACTTCTCAGTAATGTTGAAATCGACCGGCCTAGGCTGAGGGAAGTCACGTTCATGCTGATGGTTGCGAAGTATACACTGGCCGAAAGCCTGCAAGGCGTCTGAATCCGACCTTTGCAACGCTAACAACCAACGCGAGCGCTGCTTACACAAGACAAACACATCTCGAAAGCGCTGAGGTGCCACAGAGCCGAACCTCAGCTAAGCTCAAGTGACGTTGCAGAGGAGGGGTGGTGAGGGTGACCTACAAGAACTTGAACTGTGCGAATTCCTCGCCAAGTTTGGTTTGGCTACGGCAGTCTACCTGAGGGATGGTGTAAGTCAGTCAGGCGGTCAACTCGAGCAAGAACGAAGCACGTAGTCACGTACCCGGGCGCTCAACTACTGAGCAACCCGAGGGAAGACTCGTTTACCTAATCAGGCACCAAACGTATCTGTGCCACAGCTGTAGCATTCACCGTGACTACACAGAGAATCCCACGGCACCCTAGCTGCGACACATGAAGCTGTCCGAGCCAAGGCGCCATGGTGGGATCATGCAGCAAATGTCATTAACTGACATTGGCCCAACTGCCATCGTGGACCTTGCTTGTCATGGGAATCAGGAGACAGCTACCCTGCCACACAAAAAAGGACCAATCCAGTGTGTGCAGCAAGGGAGCTTCAGCGGCGAAGGGATAAATGGCCAGCCATTCCTGTGCAGATTGCAAATCATTCTCATTGAAGACGGCTGTCGGCCAGCAGTCGGCAGTCAGACCGCCTCCGTGCCCAAGATGCCACCGGCCGCAGGGGCGGGATGAAAGGCAAAGGGACCTGTTTGGCACTGTCGGTGCAGGGCTGGAATACTCACCCTGAAGTTTGAGGACCCTGAACAGAGTTTGCGGGTTCACTGGCCGTGTGCTGGACCCCTGGCTCAAAGCTGAAACCCGTCCACATGCCATACCACACGCTTTGCAGGGAAAGCTAAAGACGTCCCAAGCAAGGACGGCAAGTCTCTCGCGGGTCTGTGCCTTCCTCTCGGGGACGTGTTTCAGCACCTGCCAGCGTTGCCATCAAAAGAGTCTGACTCTGCGTCTCCCAGCCAGCCTCCCAAATGCCAACAGCCCACATCTGCATTCCAGGATAAATCGTCGTGCCTTACGGCTCACGGCACAGGCAACCGCGCCGCAGCAACTCGACAAAAGACGACCTCAAAGCTTTGATCGTGCAAGTGCCCGGGCCCCACTGGCCTATGGGGCGTCCGATTGGATACCATGACATGTAGTCGTACCACTTGAAGAACTTGGACAGCCCGTGCTGTGCCAGGTACTCCTGGGCTGTATCATGTGACCATGCCATCAGTCATGTCATTTCTGACCAACAGTGACTTCTCCCGTGTGTCTCAGTGTCCCAGGTACGATGCTTTTCTGCGGCCGCCAATGCATTCTACGACATGTATATAATCTCTGCTCTTGAGTCGATTGTTCATTTTGCCCGTTGCAAAAAAAACAGAGTGCACCTTTCCCATCCTGCGCAAGGAAATGTAGCAGGAAAGCACAACCACACTACAAGCTCTTCTAGAGTGTCTCTGCAGTCAAGCATCAGCAGCCCGGTAGTTAAACCACGGATCAAATTCGTGGATGATGTGCCCAAACCTTCACATGACGTAGCTTACACTGAAGCATCGCATGAAGGAAATCCGTTGCAGGACGCTGGGATGGCTGGGACGGTCAGTACCGAACAGCTTTTGGCCGGGGTGCGTCCGGATGGCGTGTAGACGGATATCCTTAAGCGCATGTGCAGCCAACACCGATGTTGCAGAGCAGAATGAACTTCGTTGCAGACTTGCTGCATAGGCAGCATATGCGAAGTAGAGAAGGAAGGTGGCCTGAAGGACTCCAAAGCCGGTGTTCGTGCTGCAGTCTTCCCTTTGTGCTCCGCAGCAGCCGCAGCATGTTGAATGACTCAGTGAAAGCCATTCGTGTAACCCTCCACGCAGCGCGTGCGACAGCACTCGACCAATGACCAAGGCATTCAGACCGCCAAAGATGCAAATTGACAGATCGTCAGGTCGCTCAGAGTTGTATTATATCTGACTTCGATTCACACCGAACAAGTCATGCCTGCAAACATGGCAGGCAAAATATCGTGCAGCAGCAGTTCGAGCATGTCGCCCACTATCCGGCAATATGCATTGAATGAAAGCGGCGCGACGAAGACCACGACAAGGAATGATCGCCACGGGGCAGGCACTTACTTGCCGCCAAACGCAAAATAGGAACTCTGCTTTCCGCATCCCACGAACTGTCCTGCACGAGGATGAGGCCTCAAACGGACCATTGGGCACCCCGGTCTTTTCACGGACACACAGATTGTCAACTCAAGATTTAGACACTGTTGCGACACAGTGGCCAAGCTTCACAAGCTGGCGCAGTGGAAACGCCACTGTAGAGGGGAGAAGCACCATCCGCACCACTGCCTGCGACTCGTTCAGATGCTTGACTGCTGGCTTGAACATGTACGGTCTCCGTGGGCCTTTGCAGGATCTTCGGGCTGAGTTCTTTTTGAACTTAACGTTATCCGCTTGGCCTTGCTGCAAGCTGGCCAGCGGAAGCGATAATCTCCCTAGCGCTTTCTACTGGTCCTGCTGCCTGCGATGCTTATACCACGCCACTTTGCTCTGTCTAGCATCTGCCCTGCATCGTACTGCGCAAGGTCTCTTTAGCAATAGCGGCTACAGATGCATGAGCACGTACGCTGTTGATGGAATGTGCTGTGCCATGCCGTGTCCAAAACTGTGAGCCAAAGGCATAGCCAGAGACACCGATCAACATCTCCTCGACGTGCTTGTGTTGAAATTGCAAACAAAGGTAACAAACCTCTGCATCCGATGAGCTCGACATAGCTCGCATTTGGCTCTTGCAATAACTCTTGCCCCCTTCTTCAGCGGCTTAAACACTGCGCAGGCATGTGCACCAAAAGGACGTGGATACGCGACTGACAACTGCTGGTACTAAACGCGTGATTAGTACCCAGGCGCGGAATCCCTACGCAGTTGTTCTATCAATGCAATCAGGCACGGAACAGGGTGGATAAGTGCCACCGTAAATCCACTGGATGGTGCCCGATGTAAGTAATCTGATCCCAATATCGGCAACATCAAGACATCCACCCATCTCCCATGAACATCTGTGAACCATCTGCCATAGCTATTCGCCAAGCAGATGTGTGAACGACTACAGAGAAGCGACCCTCAGGCGTGCAAATTTCTCAATGAAGGCGCTCCGTGGGTCTCCCAGCGAGTGAGCCTTCAACATGAGCATGAAAGCACTCCACCCTCCAGGAGACTCATGGAGACTCCACAGATTGTGTTGTGAGACGATGCGCCTCCAGGGACATCGGTGATCCCAAAAAGCACACTATGAGTAAGGCTTCGGAGTAAGAAAACTGCTTGAATGTCTGGGCCATGGTGAAGGGCCATGCGTGGCTACGCCCTACGCTGCGTTCCCGGAGGCGTTGGTTTCTTCTACGACTTCGGCCTTTCCCTCAAGCTCCTTGGTGGGCTGGGATGGCTTTTCCGGCTCAGCCGCAGCTGGATCGGCTGGAGTTGGGTCCGAAGCGGCCGGGGTCTCCGCCTCTGCGGCGGGCTGAGATGAATTTTCAGGCACAGGCTCGGTCAGAGCCGTGTCCGTCGGCATTGCTGCCATGGCCTGCAGCCACTCTCCACCATTCATTCCATACTGGCCTCAACAGTGTCTCAACGCTACATTGCCTTCTCCAGCTCTCCGTTCTGCATGGCATCGAAAAGGGCCTTGGCAACCTTTGGATGTGACTGCCATAGATTGCAAGCATTTCTGTGTAAGGCGAATTCAGGCTTGGCAGTGCCTTCATGACAACATGGTTGCTGCACAGGAGCCCTCGTGGTGAGCTCGTCGGCTGTCCGGGTCTTGAGCTCGGCCAACGCCTGTTGCAACTCTGGCAGAATCTCGCAGACACACAAGGTGAAGCTCCAGCCATTCGAAAGTCACACCTGACTCATCACGAGTCTCCAAACAAGCTGTTGTTCAAACGGCTTGAGTCTTCGAGAGAATGGGGAGGCAAGGCACAGCGAAGGCCACTCATTTTACGACAAACTTGTGAGAGCCGAAACACATACCCCACACGGTTTAATTCAGCTTGCCGCAAAAGGGCGGCGTTTAGGGACCTTTGGTGCCTTCGGTGTTCTGTGACTGAATTTCATCGTCTTGAACCGCCGAACCGCTAGCGGTGCACAGGTGTTTGGGACTCGGGGCTAACGGTTGGAATCAAGCAACACATAGAGTCAAAAACATCGGTCGCAGAAGCTGCTCGACCTATCTTGGGATCCACGTGCACTTGTGGCTCGTTCAACAGCGATGAAACGGCCTGCTCCAACGTCCCGTTCTCTGCAGCCTGCAGGGATAGAAGTTAGAAGTGTTGTCCGTGCCCTGTGTCTGAAGTCGGATGGTACTTTGCGGGAGACACGTGACCCAACCTCGATGAGCAAGCCGGCGGCTCTTTCACGCGCCTCGTCCTTACTCATGTTCTTGTCGCCAGTTTTGTTTTCCTCAAGGTGGTCCGACAAGCACTAAAATTCGCTGGAGTGGCTGCGCGCAAGTCTCCTTTATCTCCGTGAGAGCCTTGTGCAGGTCTCCGTTTTCTGAAGCCGTCATAAGCAAGTTGGCCACCTGGCAAATGACACGCTACGATGCGCTCCAATCGAAGTCAGAGTCCTTGCGCATATTTGGACATACTGACATACCACAGGGCTCTGTCCGCGTAAGGTCCAAAACTTCGCAACAGATTTTTGCATGGGGAAATTAACTGCCAGCTGGAGTCAGGAAACCACAACCCACCTTTGCAAGAGCATACTAGACTAGAACTAGAACTAGAACCCTTTCTGTGCCTTGAGACGGACTTGATCGTTCTGAGGTCCTTCCTGGATCTGACGTATGGCCTGAAGCGTTTTCTCTCGCAGAAGCGCCAGCAATGCCGCAGGGAGTTCTGTTGGCCTCTTCCAGGTCGCCATTGTCTGCCGCCTGACCGGAAAAAGCACAACTCGAAATGCCGGACCATGCCGGACCGCTCGAGAATTTCAAGGCCCTCCTGCATGAGAAGGTTCGCTGTCTTCATTCGGACTCCATTCATAGCTGCTGCCTGGAAAAGCGGAACAGGGGCAACTCAATGTGAGCTTCCGGCCAAGGACGAGTGACACGAGTGCCTCCTGCGGGTCGGTCTTTGCGTCCCTCAGAGCCGACTCCAGCTGCCCATTTTCCGCGGCCTCGACCTGCAGACTTCGAACACACAACAACTCTGCCCATAAGCGACAAAACGGATGGGGGGTGCGTCGTGGTGCATCCGAGCTGCGAGGAGCTGGCAAACTTGCGATCGCACTGCTGGCAAGTCGCCGTTTCGTGGGTCCTGCGCTGGCGGCTTCAAAGCGCTCCGCGTGCCGCTCAGTGCCGCTCCGCGCTCTGCGCCGTGCTCTGCTCCGCTCCTCAGCTTCGCTTGCGGCTGGTGGCCCTGTCCTGCCGCGAAATTCAGCGAATCACTTCGAATCTTAAGCGAGATCTTTCGAAGAGCGTCGAGAGCTTTGGCCCCCCTGTCCCGTCGATGGTGACAAAGGATTCCTCGCCGACCTTTTCCGGCTCCTCACTGACACTCAGAAATTCGCTGAAGCGCTCCGCTCCCAGAACGAGAGCTGAGAGAACGGAGCGAGCTCGCCTTGTCCTTCTGCAGGGGCCGGGAGGCGGCCTTGGTGCTGCCTTCGCCGTGTCAGACCCTATAGGGTCACAAGAGAGAGAGAGAGAGAGAGAGAGAGAGAGGGGGACAGAGAGAGACTTAGAGGCTCTTCTCGTGTCCAGGCGACCGGAGGCCAAGGGTGGGAGCTGCTTCTCCTTCTCCGAGTCTTTCTTTGTGCCCTCAGGATAGCGCGAAGTGCGTGCAGTGCCTTTGCTCTGGCTTCTGCCAGTATCCTGAAATCTCTCCGCACCTTTTTTTTGCAAGGCATGGTGTGTCAATGGAGTGCATGCGGCGGCTTTTCTTGGTCTCACCCTGCCGTGCATGCCAAAGTGCTGCCAAGTATTTGCAAACGAAGTCGACAGCATCAGCAGGCTGCTCCTGTATTCAGAGAATGAACTCGTGCATGTGCAACCAAGGTAGGCCGTGCATGGCCAATCTGAACCGATGCAAGCGTCTCTGACAGCACATGACTGGAGCGATCAACATTGGAAAGCCCTTGCTCCGAATCCGGGTCCTTCAGCAAGGCCTTGCGAAAGCAGGCGAAAGTGGAGTATGAGGCATCAAGAGCACGAGCAGCAAGAAAACGAGCACTAAATTCGCCGTGGATATGTGCATCGCAGATCCTCGAGAAACTGGCGATTGGGCCCTGTCTCCTGATCCCCATACCCAAGATCACCCAAGAGTCAAGGGCTCTGCGGTCGGCTCTGCGCACAGCCATTGACGTTATGCTGCCCTTGCTGACAGCCTTGACTGCTTCGGAAAGCTTTTCCTTGGACAGTCGCTGATCGGTTTTGCACTTACTAGGTCCAGGACGACCACACAGCTTCAGGTCCGACACTGCTGCAAAGCGAATCGAGAACTGCATGCTACGGGGTGACGCAACAGATGCATGTGGCTGTATGTAAGCGCAGACATATGATCCGGAGCGATATGGCTTGTACAATGGCGGGACAGGACCCAACTGGCACAACGGGATCTGCATGAATCAGGGAAGGGCTGCGAGACGGCTGTGCATCACCGAGAAGCTTCGATTCGATGCTTTCCCAGATACTCCTGCGAGGATAGGTTTCTATCACTCTAACCCCAAAAGCCTCAAGCCCGGCTGGACAGTCTCCGAGGCTGTAATCTTGGTAGGGTGGTTGCGCTGCCGTGCCTTGGCTCTCCCTTTCATCTTGGCAGCCCTATCGGTCTTGGACTTTTGAACCTCCTCGGACCGCGTGGACATACTCACCTGCCCGGTGCAAACGCGACGTGATGCGACCCCGAAATCTCTCCAACCTTGAACTTCATGGCCGGGAAATCCGGGTGGGTGCTGGTGGCAAAGACATCGTGAATGGAAGCGCTGTCCGGCTCGGCCGACAGGATGCAACCTTGCACAGGCTCCATTACCAACTTCACTGCGCAAGAGACCGCAGAATTTGGAGTGGAATCGAGACTGAGTAGCTACCCACGTGCTGGTAGACGTCGATGCGCACGTCCTCAGTGCCCGCGGCGATCTCAGAAGGTAAGACCTGCCCTTCAATTCCTAAACTGCAACATAACGTGAAGGTTGCCTATGCTCATCCGCTTGCCCAGTCACGCGCCGGCGATCGATTGCTGGGAAAGTATAGGCCTCAAACTGGGCAATTTGACACTGTCTACCTTTAGGTGTGATCTTGCCTTCTGCCCGTCCATGCTGGGATCATGGGCCGTGCAATATGGGTAGGGTGTGGATTCGGTTGGGGACACCATGCAGAAGCACCACCACTTCAAGGTGCGTCCTGGTCCTGCGAAATCTTCGTAAGCTCTTTCGTCCAAAAGCCTTTTGCATGCAGTGTAGTTTTGCCTGGTCGCCTGTCGAATGAGGCTAGAAGCTCGTGGCATGCCCAACATTATGATCCGTCCCAGTGGCTCTCTGAGGTTCGTATCTGCCTTGCTTGAGCACTTCACCCACGCGCACACTCACCTTAGCAACAAAGAGCAGCACATCAAGTTGCACATCCACGTCCTTCGTGTCGTTCCAATGGGTGACACTTCATGTGGGAGCTTACTCGCAGCCACTAGTCGCTAGCTTCGAACCCTTGCATCAATGGATTGATGGATGTCCGCGGAAGGATCCGGATCTGGTGTTGATTTGTCGAAACTGCGCCTGCTAGCCGGAAAGCTCTGTTTTCACGCTCCATATGGAGCAGCATGTGCCCTCCTCAGTCTTGTCATGTGTCTGCGGCATGAGGCGCGCTTCAATGTTGTGGGAGGCTCGAGCTTGCAGCATTTGGCAGGCTTCGGGATTGCAAGATATTGTTTTCGGCATTCGATCCGGTTGAAGGTTACCTGTGCTAAACAGCTTTCGGCTGGTTTCAACCTTCGACGTTGCACCATACTGGGCTTTGCAGCACTAGGCAGGCTCATCAGAGGATGAAGATACTCGCATAGTGTCAGGAACAAACAACCTCCTGTCAAGATTGACATTTTATTCTGTCGCTGTCGTTGTCGTGATAGTTGTTGACTCACCAATTACCCCAACAAGCAAGAAGCCAAAACAGTTGAGTATCCAAAAAGTACATTCTGGCTGAGCAAATCTCCCCCCAAAGAGTTCAATGCATCGTGCTGCCAGAAGGCATAACAGGACTTGGGTAACATGTCAGGATTTGCACTTTCCACATGGACTTCCATCCTCGGAGCGCAGGCGGCTGGATCTACCAAGCCGATGCACAAGCGAAGACCAAGATCGTGGGAAAGGTTAATTCCCCTGTATTGAAAACAGCTTTGGTGTTCATTACGCCAGCGGTCGCCTCTCACAGAACAAATGCGGAATCACACACGTTAAGGTCAAGACCATGTATGTGCGACGCTATCATGTCCGTATCCATGCAAAGGCAGCACCTTGCCTCCCATCTCTGAGGCTCTAGCTTGGATGCTCCAGACGGAAGCTAAACCTACTAAACTGTCATCCGCTGTGATAAAACGGCAATCGGTCTTGCAAACTGACTCTATGTCAATTCCCGGTTGCGCACCTACGGCAATGAGCAGATGCGATGTGACACGGAGTCTCAAAAAAGACGCTCACCCTGTTCGCTCGCACAACAGTTTCCAGCGAGTCCAGTGTGCTTCGACCGAGAACGATGTCGTGTCCGCAATCCACCCTATGCCACCATCGATGTCAAGTCGAACTCGAAGACCAGGGATGCTTGTCAAGCTCGTCACTGGTCCAGTGTTGTGCTTCATGATTCAGAAGTCCACCTTCAAGCTTGTGCCCGCCTCCATCTTTCAGGCTTCTTTAACTTTGCCTGAGCAGGCAGATCATGCGTGCATGCAGAACTGGACAACCACTCAGTCGAAAATAGATCAATGTAGTGACAGTGACTGTAGTGCTGTTCCTCATCGCTATGGCAGCCAGGAATTCTTTGCTGGGCACCTTTCGCGGCTCTGTGCCGGAAGTCATGTGTTGCTGTTACAGCTCTGCGGCACACACCGAAGACTAGCCGACTAGCCTCGCACGCATTCGATTGCTTTCATGGATGCACTGCCAGGTTGGAGAAAATCGTCCAAGCCCGCAATCTCCGCCTGAGGCCCGAAACACAAGAGTGCGGCTGCCTCTATGGCATAGGATCGCGATGCAGCACAAACGGCAATGTGGCGGCGGTCTGGTGCAGAACTGGGCAGCATGAGAATTCAGTTTGGTGCCGTGCTGCAGCGCCTGACGTCCTTGCTGCCCAGTTGCACTTCTGTCATAGAAAGCCAGAAGGAATCGCCCAACTTGAGCCTGGAATGTACGAGTGACCATGCATCCCCTGGAAACCAACAGATGGGTGTGTTGAAGAAGACTTCGGAAGTTCGGTGCAAGAAGCGAAAGCTCCGAGAGCTAGAGGCAGCTGTAATGGCTAGTCTAGGTGCAGTTGTAATGGTTAACGAAACATACCAACTGCAGACCTAGGACACGCCCTTGGCTTCCAGTTGCCAGTTGTCCAGGATTTCAAGCCGATTCCTGTATGCAGTCACAAGCAGAAACAGCCACAACGACGACGACAACGACAACGACAACGACACCACCACCACTACCACCACCCACCACCAGCACCAGCGCCAGCAACAGCACCAGCAACCGCAACAACAACGCAACAACCACGACAACGACAACGACAACAACAACAACAACAACAACAACATCAACATCAACAACAACAACAACAACATCAACATCGAC
>CAJNDV010034819.1:38023-54325 GCA_905221635.1 Symbiodinium sp. CCMP2456 | reverse complement strand
TGCTACTACCGCTACTATTACAACTACTGCTACTGCTACTATCTATTACTACTACTGCTACTGTTACTGCTGCTACTACTACTACTACTACTACTACCACTACTGCTACTACTACTACTACTACTACTACTGCTCAAGCTACTGCGCCCAGGTTTGAATTCGCAATGCATTTTTCATGGGTATAGCAATTATGAGTTATCGCTGCTCATGGGGCAAGGTCCCGCGACCCGCGCTCTCAGATGGAATCAGACGAGGTCCAAACCATCCTCGGCCGCATCGTCGTCGTGGTTGCCGAGGTCATCTTTATCATCAGCATTACCGTCCTCGTAGTCATCACCATCGCCGTCATCATCTTTACCTCGCCACCTTCATTGCTTTGTTCTTCCACTTTGTTCTTCCTTGTCGCCGCCACGACGCATCATCATCATTGTGGCCAACGTTCCGCGATACTTGCCCTGCCCTGCCCTGCCCTGCGGCAATTGGGCCTGCAAAACAGCATCTCGCGTCGCTAGCTGTATGTGAGCGACCATTCACAGTGATTAGTACTTTACAGTAAGGCACAATACCATATGGCAATCTTCAGCAGGCCGGCATTACTATGCAATACTGTCTGCTTTCCTGCCGTCGGCGGTGTCAGAGTCAGGGCCAAGGCACTTGATCCAGCTGCCACCGCCATGGATGTTGACCTTACTCTGTCACTTCTGGTCCAGATCATGGCATGTGACAATGCCGCCACCTGAGAGCCGATTCCCTCAGTTCGAGACATTGAACAAGGCTACCAGCCTTGGACGGCACACATTCTCAATGATGAACCACTCCTGGAACGGCCAATGTATTGATGACCTTCACAACTCTCTCCACTGATGGCTTAAACACGCACTGAATCAGGGTTCGTCCTTGGTCACGTCTGCGGCCTGATCGATGACGACCTTTCGTCTACTGAAATCAAAAATGATACCTAAGAGATGTCGTTGTGCACAGCCGCATAGAATAGTACTTGAGAGTATTGAGAGCTCCGAGCGAGGTCCAGGCCAAATCTACAGGAGCCGAGTGCTGGCAAGCAATGTCCAGCCTCTGGCTGAACTTGTGTGCGTCGCAGTCTTGAGTCTTAACGGAGACAGGTCAGAAAAGCTAGAGCTGGTGGCCGAACGGACGCTCATGCGCGAACCGACAACCACCAGTCTTACACACTCTGTGGAAAAACGCTAAGCCTGTTGCGCGTTCCAAGCATAGGTTGTGAGAGAGCTGCGTGCCAAAGGGGTACCTGTCGAACGGGTCCGCTTAGCAAGGCGGACAAACCCAAACCGGAGCCCGACCGAAATGTCACTACTCCAAATGTTTCGTGACGGTAGCAACTTCGCGAATCCTCTGAGACTCTGTAAGTCTGCGCGTGTGTGGTGGTTCCAACATGTTCCAACTGCAGGTGCGACACCGTGTGCGAAGACCATCTGCAAAGGCTCCTGAAGCAGTGCGCAAGCATGGCGTCAAATGCCCCTATGCCTGTTTGAGACTCGGCTGCTTCAGTGCAAAGTCAACAAAAGCGGTCACAGGGCATGAGTTTGTTGGCTTGAGCCTTCAGACATACTCAGTTGCGGGGCTCTGCTTCAGAAAAAAATCGGAAGGACCGAAGCATCCCCGAGGCATGGACAAGGCCTTGTCCAGCACTGGAGCGGATTGCAAGACCTGTCCGTACTACGGAGGTAGACAGCTGCCGTCATCTCTTGGCCTCGTTCCAAACTCGTGCCTCGCTCAGGCCGCTTTGGTACCGGTACAGTTTTTCCTGATCAGATCCGCGATGAACACACGGTGCTACAAGCACGGTCGGCCAGTCCATGCTTTGAAGCTGCCAACTGCCCTTCACCCACCAGCTGTCGCCAGCTAGCCGTGCTACACTTACTGCAAACTGCGAACCAGAGTCTTTAGCTTTCGGCCTTTCAGTCAAAAAAACCTCAACCTGTGGCTTGTCTGTGTCTGTGCAGCAGGGCCTTGTAGTCAGTCGATAGTGGAATGTTCTCACCCTCCTCCTTGACAATGTCCCTTGGATGCTCTTCGTGCCATCCAGCATGCTTGGCTGGAGGTTCTGCTTCCAATGACGCCATATATCTCCACGGTGCCTACCTTTTCCACAGTTCCCAGGCCGTCGCGAAACCGTGAGTCCTGGACCCTGGTCGGTCTAGTTCTTTATGAAGACAAGCCACGCCAGAATTGGCGACTTCAGCCGAAGGGGCCTAAGTGTCGATGAAGAATCAAGAAGGACAAAAGCCGCAGCCACAGGTCAGTCAGAAAAGCTCGAGCAATCTGCATTCGTCATGTCTGCCAGCATAACCACGAACCTTTCGCTTGAACCAGGATGCGCCTGGTTGAGCAGCTTGAGTGCCTGCTAGTGCAGGGTAGAGGACCAATGCTAGATGTGGCCTACTGACAGTGCAGGGTCGCATCTGGAGATCATGCTGTCCGACAATGTGCTCAATTTCATCCTTGGTGCCGAGACTATCCTGTCCTCGTGCATCTCAAAAGCCAGCACCGTAGGGGGCCTGACAGGGCACAGCCTCAAGAATCCGGGCTGGTTAAATGCCGAGACTGGGATTCGGGCCTCTTGCGAGGTTTGGACGTGGCAAGCCTCGCTAAAGTCTCTCACAGCTCACCACTCGCTTCTCGGCTTCTCCCTCTCCTCCCGTTACATGAGCATGCAGTGATATGTCATGGACATGTGCTGTGCGATCGTGAGCAGCCTCTGTGGCACGTCTTGTGTACGGCACCACCGTGCAACTTCTCACATTCAGCTGCCATCAGTGTAACTGAACTTGTTCTGTTGCTCACAGAAGTGGAGGAGTTGCTGACTGCTGCCCAAGAGGCCCCATGGCTATCGCTCTACAGCTGAAGCCTGCCAGTTTCATATGGCAGTTGCCAATGGCAAATGTCGCATGGAAGGGGATCAATAAAGGTTCTTGGCACCCTGCTGCTCATGAACGAACGGCCGACAACCCCCCTGCACAAAGTTGAGGGACCACGCCGCAGTCTTAATTGCAACAATGCAAGGCATCTGACCGGCCTCCCCCCAGAAAGGTATCCATCACGATGTCCACAGAGGGAAGCGCAGCGATGCAGGTAAGTGTCTTCAGAAACTCATTTCCTGACCAGGGCTCTTCTCGACAATCTACAACACGACCCAATATGCCTTCACCTTTTCCGTCTTTATCCCCAAGCAGGATCAGAAGTCATAAGCATGAACGGAACTCTCTCACCTGGACCGAAGAGCCTTCGGTGTTTGACCAGAGTTCTGTAGCTCCTAAGTCCACAAGACATCCCTGACCCAAAATTCTTGAAGAAGGCCTCGGCAGCATCTTCGACTGCAATCTCAACAGCTGACCTTAAGCTGTAGCCTGGCCTACGAGTGCTTCCGAATGCAGGGAAGCCCACATTTCCCTCCCTCACTGCACCGGCGAGACTGGCAGGCTCGCTCGCGGCTTCTTCCTGCCGGAAATACTAAGTTGGCTGTTCAGCGAAGCCCAGCACATTCAAGATTCGGACTTAACTACCGTACTCGGTCGAAGCACAGTACCTCGTGAAACCTGACACCTGCGATTGCCCTACTTCTGTAGCAAGCCTTTGCAGTTGTTAGTGTTCATTTGTCGTGAGGCAACTTTTTCCGTCGTCTCACCTTGACAGCAAGTCATTTGTTGGCATCGGCTTAAGGCCTTGCTCCTCTCCGCGCATCTTCGCACACCGAGCCACGAAGCTTCAGCTCTGGACGGGCCGTCGTCTCCTGACACATGTTGCTGCTCAAAGTCCGTGTTCTTCTTGCGGTGTCGAACGCGCTTACGATCCTGGATCTTCCTGGCTCATTGGCTGGGCAATTTGCTGCCCAGTGGAAAGATGCAAAGGACTTTCAAAGCGTCGCGGCCTCTCTGTTGGGCGAGGAGTGCCTGCAGCAAGCCGGAGCAGCAGCTGGTCTCCTTTTGCAGGCTGACCGGTCTCTCGCCGGGTGGCGAAGCAGAAATGAACACCTCCTCTACATATATCTACATGCAGTAACGTGATCTAAGGCCACCACGTCGAAGCTATCACCAGGTGGGAAACAGGTTGCATCTGGACCTCATCCGCAGTCGATAAAGCCAGCAAAAGGCTCTTGCGATTGCGACCCCGCTTGCGAAGCTTCAATCTTGCTGCGGTCTAGAGTCTAGATCTTTCCTGTTCAGTTTGGCTTGTCTACTCTCAGCATGCCTGAAGTAGCTCGGCAGGGCTCCCAGACTCTGCGAAACGTATGCTTGCAACTATGGCTGTCGCATGCTGTCGTGGCATGGCGTTGCTACGTCGAAGCCTTGGGCCGAATGGAATGCAGGTGGCCATATCTTCGCAAGCAGCAGCGCTCGTAGGTAAAGCCAGCCTGCCAGCATTCCTGCCAGTGACAAGCTGCAAACTGGACTCGCTCCTCTGCATTTGCCACTCGCCGAGGAATATCTCGGCTCCAAACATTTAGACTTAGTTTAAACCAAGCCAAGTCTCTGCAGCGGTTCCTGGACGTGACATCCCGGCAAGGGGCTGAAGAAGCACCTCTGCTGTTCCGGGTTTCTTAATCCAGGTGCAGGGGGCTGGTGCGGAATGGCTTCGCGATTGATCCAGTAAACTCTTGACTCGTGCAACTGAACCGTGGGGCTTTTTCGGCAGGAGCACCTTAGTCGTACCCTTGGCTGACCCCAGTGCCACCAATACTTGCTCATTCACAGCCAGCTTTGAGCACATCCCCTGTCGACCAGCTTGAAACAGCAAAGCAAGCACTTCAGACTGCAGTCCTTTGTGGTGTGACGTGCTCCTGAAGACACGATGGGACACATGTGCTGCAAAGCTGACATAAGGAAGATCCACACCAGATGCAGCAGAGCAGCCAAAGTGATGCAGCTCTGTGCAGAGAAGGGGGCCCATGCCCTGGGCAGCCGGCTCGGTAGCATGGCAGGGCCACGGCTACAAGACTGGCTCCTGCAGTTCGGGGCTGTATTGAAATCACTGGCTTTTGAGGAAGGCACTGGGCGCTGCTCAATCGTCTCATACTTTGGGATAGCAGTGATCAGAGCCGGTGTGTCCTGTTTATCCATGCACCAGAAATTCTGGAATCTCGCTCGGAAGGCTTTGTGTCATCTTCTCTGGGCCATTTCTTGCAAGCCCCCATGTCCAAAGCTTGTTAAAGTGCGGACTTTTTTGGAATGTAGTCTCGGCGCTCTTGTGGCGCTGAACTTCACCATCTTCACCCCGATTGAGTCCACCAGAAGGTGCCTGCTCATGCCTGCGCTGCCTATGTGTCCAAGCGCTTAGGCCTCGAATGCCTCGAGATCCCTGGCAGCCAGGAGCAGGCTGAGGACCTGCTGCCGCTTGGGCGCAGGTCGGCCGTGAAACAGAGCTTCTCTGAAAGAGTAGATCTGCGAGGCATCGACGATGTCGATGGGAGTGAAGCTTCGACCCGGCCACACCGAAAGACAGCAAACATCTGTCACCTTTGCACCGGACGCGAGCAGTAAGTCGCAAATGTCCACTGCACCTCAGGGACATCCTCTGCATGGCCACCCGGCTACACAAGACGGAATCCAAAGCACCAGTATTCTCGGATGCTAGTTTGTGCAAGCTCTAGAACGCATTGCAAGAACATGCCTTTGCTTGCAGCGACGTGGAGTGGTGTCCAGCCATGTGCATCCCTGCCGGTCACCTCTGCTCCAAGATCCAGTGCCTGCACCAAAACAAGCAACAAGGCCAGGCATGCTAGGCCCAAAGGCCAAGATCTCGCAACGCGAGGGCTCGAGTTCCTCGCCGGTCCGGCCTGTCTAGCACCTTCGAGGTCTTGCTGGCGGACGGCTTTGTGCAGCAACCTTGGGTCAAAGAGCTACAGTCTCGGCTTGCAATGGCTTGCAGTCCACTCGGGGTGACTTGGTTCCAGGCCTGCGGCTTTTATAATAGAGCTTCGGGGGAAACGGCACGCTGAGGTGCTAGCCTTGCCTTTCCATGGGGGCCAGTGCCCATGCCACAGTCTCGAGATTTAGGTTCGAATGCCCCTATCTGGAGACCGAGCCGATAGAGGAGGGGTGGGGGGAGGGGGGGGAAGAGTATGAAGGGGTTTTATTCGACGAGCATGAAGGGGGGGAGGGTGTTTCGTACTCCAGGAACACTAAGGGGGCTCGACGCCTCTGAACGGGCGGGTGGGGCGTACTATAGGACTGGACGAACAGGCAAGGGCAAGGAGGGGATTGGCTTGAACTTTTACTACCACTGCTACTACTACTACTACTACTACTACTACTACTACTACTACTGCCGATTGCGACTAGTACTTGTACTACCTTCGACGACGACTAGCAGGAAAACTAGTCGAATTACTACTACGACTACGACAAACTTGTAACACTAGAAACTGCGGACTATGAAAGAGGTGGGGGGCTGGTGACGGCTTGGAGATGCATGGTTGCAAATGGTAGGGGCTACGCCCCCCCCCTTCACCCCCTCCGCCATCTTTTTGGCGTGTGCCCTGCGGCGAGGTGGAGAAGCGAGATCGCCCAAGGTCGGGGCATGTTGGAGCTGTCTATCTATCTATCTATCTATCTATATATATATATATGTGTATGTATCTCTCTCTCTCTATATATATATATATATAACACAGCGGAAGAGGAGGCGGTCAAATTCTATGATGTGCCGGTATCGCCTCAAAAGGGAACGCGGTGGGAATAGAGGAGCAGTATCGCCCGATGAAGGAGGCGTGGTGACGAGATGTAAAAGTCCGGAAGCTGACGTGAGGGGGAGATGCTGCACCGGAATCCAAGCGAGGGGACGTGTTTAACATCTGTGACCATCCGGAATCGCCAAATGACGGAAACAGATGAAGAAGCTGAATCGCCAACTGAGGGGGTGTGTACAAGATAAATGATGAGCCGATTCGCCAAAGGAGCGGGCATGTTTAAATAAGATACATGACGAAGCAGGATCGCTAAATGAGGGGTGTGCTATTTGAGACATAGGATGAGCCGGAATCGCCAAATGAGGGGGCGTGTTTAAGGAATATGATGATTCCGAATCGCCAAGCGAGGGGGGTGGGGGGGTTGTTAAGGTAAATGAAGAACCACAGTGGCCAGATGAACAGGCGGGTTCACGATGTATGATGAAATCGAATGGCCACATGAGGTGCTGTGTTAAGATAAACGATGAACCGGAATCGCCAAAGAAGGCGGCGTGCTTAAAGTTATAGATGGTGAACCCGAATTCCAGATTGGCCTCTGCGGGTTTTGTGTTGGCTCTCCGTGCTCGTGGTCGGTTGTTTACATTTCACTGGGCTGTCGACCGATGAAGGGGCCTGTTTTAGATATATGATGAACCGGAATCGCCGAATGACGGGGCATCCCCAAGGTCTATGATGAACCGGAATCCCCAAAGGAAGGGGCGTGTTCAAATGTGATGGATCCGAACCTCCCGATGAGAGGGCGCATTAAAGATGTATGACGAACCTGTACAAGTACTGCTGGTACCCTTTCCGAACAATGAAGCCCTCCCCTCTTTCATACTCCGGCCCCCTGTCCGAACGATGAACCACCCCCGCCCCCCTTCATACTCCCAGGAAAACGAAGCCCCCTTCCATACTCCGGAAAGAAGGAACCCCCTCCCCCCGTGCATACCTTCATACTCGGGAAGGACAAACCGTGACAAACCCCTCCACCCTTCCGTAGTCCGAGAACGAACCCCCCCCACTCCGCTAACGGCCCTATCAGCCTCAGGACGAAGACACCCGGAATGGATTCTGCCGGGCAGCCGATTGATCTGTGCTTCCACTCTCAGTGCCTTCTCGAGGGCCAGGCGCAGGCCAGGTATAGAAGGAGAAAAAGCCTTCAGAGTGATCAGTTGCTTTGTGCCAGCTTTTCTGCAGCTGTGCAAAGACCCGCAGGCCGTCACGGGAAATCTAACACCACCACGAACCCAAAGATGCACCATTTGCAGAATGGGCCTGCTGAGCTCTCTCGGACATGCATTTGGGAGTCTTTGCAAGGCTCTGCGTAAATGCTGAAATCTTTGCAACGCCAACGGGTCTGGCAGTCAAAGGACCCGTCATATCGCGACAATCGACTGCAGAAGCCGACAACGGAAAGTAACGAAGACAGCATGCAAATCCGGGACGTGGGGCGATCTACCTGTCAGAAGATGGTGTGCAACAGTCCAGTGACACGGGTTTCGGGAGCTCCCAGCATGGGGTGCGAGGAGTCGGAAATGGTGGGAATTCGACTGTCGTGACCTGATTCGCCCAGTAAAAACAACTTTGCACCTCCTGCGGTGCTCGCGAAAGCCGTGGCCGTGTCGCCGTCACCACACCAGCGAGGCGAACACAGCATTGCCTCCAGCCGTCCACTGGACAGTCTCCAGGATCTGGGGTGCTTCAACATGAGAAATGCAGTTTGATGTGAAGCTTGACGCTGCCAGGCCCCGCCCCCCCACCCATTGCAGCCAATCTGCATTGGTGCCGAGCATGCGGAACACAAACTTTGCAATCAGCCATGATACTATGACAGCTGCAAGCCGAACACGATGTGGCCCAATGCATCGGATTTCTGAAAACCGTTTTGAACCGGATGAAGCTGGACAAGGCTCACAAGCACTACTTTCAGCGTTTGTCGTTGCAGCAGCAACACTTCAATCGACAATGATCTGACTGAGGTGGAGCGCAGGGACGATCACTGTTCACCCGAAGCACGAACAAAACCAAAACAGCAGTCGCCGCTTCTCTTACTGGGAAAATCCCTGCAAGTTCGCTGCGCTCCAGAGTCTACAGTGACGTTACCAGAACTTAGCCAAGGAAACAGGATTGTCGCAACTATTCCCGCCTGTTTGGCACCTTCCCGGTAGTCGCCCAATGCCGAAGCACAGTGCGCAGTGCTCGTACAGCAAGGTCGTGTCGCCTTCCACCTCCAGTGGAGAGAGAGTTGCACCGAGAACCTGAAGCCCTCGCATCAGTTCAACCAGCCAGACGGAGAGTACTGTACAGGTCTCAACTTACTGTCTGCGACGACTGCCAGTGGCCCCCTCGGCTGTGCCTGGCTGCAACAAGCGCTTCTGCCGAAGCTCGGCTCTGCACGTATCCTGAGAATCGTAGTGGGTCTAGTCCAACTTGTGGTAAATACAACCAACACCTGAGACTATGCATGCATCTACTTGTACATCTGGTCATCGAGACATGAAGATATGAACCAGTAGTCAGTAGTAGTCAGTAGTCACCTCTGTGTCACAGCCGGACAACGGCAAGCGCAAGAAGCTCAGTCAGCGCTGCTAGCAAATGCTCCGGTCCTCTGGAGCAGTGGCTCGCGAGAGCGTACCACGGTCCAAGCAGAAGCACATCGCAATTGAACTGTGCCGTGGCCGGGGCCGAAGGCCCGGCCTTGAGCTGCGTGGGTGTGCCGGGGGAATCGGACACGGGCGTCAGGTCGGGTTCTTGGAAGGGTGAGGATTTACAACTCCCAAGAGTTCCCTTTACATTGTAGAACTCTTGAACCTTGACTGCATTGTAGAACTCTTGAACCTCGAATGCTTGCGACAGAGCTTGCAGGCTTTCTTACGACAGGCGTGCATACCTATTCACTACAGTCGACAAGCATGAGCACATTGATATCGGAAAGAGCTGTGGTCGCGTTCCAAGATCGAACTCCCGTGCTGACTCACTTGATCCATTTTCAGTGGCCATGGAGACGATGCGGTGCTTTTCAAATGGGCATCGACGAAGTGATGGCAATGCTGCAAACAATGCCGCATCAAGCCTCTCTTCTCAGTTTCGTGGAATGCCATCACACGTCGAAAAGGCTTCCAAACGGATCCTCTGCCGTTAGTCGGAAGTCCATAACCGTGGAGCAACCAGAACAACTGGGGAGCCTGCTGGTGCAGGGGCCCCGTCAGTCAATGCCAGTCAGACTGAATTCCGGTGTATGGCAGTCCGGATCAGCAATGTCCAGGCGTGGCGAAGAGCCTTATGTTCCATGCTCTCACTCCTAACCTCACGCCTCACGAAAGGCCTCAGGGTAGCTTATGAACTTGAGACCTAACTGTGTCGCTCAGTGTTAGAGCGATAATCCAACTGCAAGTTTCCTGAAGCACTGAACGAGCACCTCGATGCCCTGCATACCCAAGAGTCTGGGAGCACCTGGAGCCCCCACGAGCTCAAAATGCGCACCCTGGAACTGACATGTCGATTGTAGACGGTTAGAGGTCAAAAACTCTGGCAACGGAGCTCTGCGTCAAAAGTATTTTTGGATCGCCGCCGACCCTCCGCAGTTCCAATTTTTCAAAGCTCCCCCGCCACAGTCCTGCTTTCCGCCTCTTTGAAAATCTCCTCTTTCATAATCCCGCATACTTGGTGAGGCCAGGCGTGCGTGTTTTGCCACTGGGGCAGGTACAGAAGCTCTGGCTGCGGGACATTCCGGGCAGCCGCGGGGCATCTCGCAACCTGGCCGAAGGAAAGGCAAAATCCGTAAGACCCCCAAAGTAACGTACACGAAGCATCCCAGTTCGAAGGTCGCAAGAGCTGTCAAGGAGCGAGGGCGAAGAATTTGAGCGTGACAGCCGGGAGCGAGGCAACTTCCGCAGCTCCTCGAAAGAAAGCAAGCCATAGCCATGCGAGCTCCGATGGTACACGACGAGACGAGAGCCTCCGATCTGCTTGACATTCGCGAAGCATCGAGACGTTCAGCGACCTGACTGCCAGGCCAGACCCAATGCTGCTTGGGTGCCCGCTCCAAGGAAGGGTTTCTGGGATCACAGCTCCTCTCTCTCTCTCTCTCTCTTTGCTTTGCTTTGCTCCGGGGCTAGGCGGAGGATGGGCTCGATCTCTCCCTCTTGCTTGCTTGCTTGCTTGCTTGCTTGCTTGCTTGCTTCAGAGCTAGGGGGTCGTGACTCCCCCCCGTAGGTGCTCCAGTCTGTATTGCTTCCTGCGCAAGTCGGCGTGAGACTTCTGGGGTTCTTCCCCGTTACACCTCTCCTCTCGCGGATCGATCTGCGGAACTTGGCTGTTGTATTCTGTACTTCTAGAAAGCGAGTTAAACATAGTCTAACTACATGCAGTAACATGCTAGGCAAAGAAGGCAGGGCTGCATGAGAATTGTGGGAGACAGCGACAGCGCTTCCCGCAGCGCATTCTGGCGAAGCTGGGCCGGCTAGGCTATGCGAGATGTACACTGCAGCTGAGAGTCGGCCCCCTCCTCACCTTGCTCTTTTTCAAAGCTCGGCTCCTGTGCCACGGAATCACAGTCAGCATCGAGATTGCCATAAAAGACGATGCTTTGCATAGCTTTCGGAGCCCGAAAAGAGCCAAGGAAAAGGTCCATTCTTGCGCAGTTCGGGTCAGGACACGTACTTGTTCGCGCCTGGAAGGCCCAGGGCTCTGCGATGAAGGCCTTCAGGGTTTCGAAGTCTTCCTCGCCTCAGGGTCGCTTTGGTGCTGCTTTGGTCGTGAAGGACCCCTCCAGCTTGTAAGCCTGGTCGCTGTGCGCACCGATTCCTCCAAGCTGGTTCAGCGGACCACAATTTCTGTAGACCTCGTCGTACCGGGCCACTTTGCCTCAAAGGTTCGCGAGGCTCTTCGAGGCTTTGCCGCTCTACTCACTTGCCTGGTGAACTGCAGCTTCTACACTTCACGAAACGAGCCCAGCAACGACTGCCAAGGCACAGTAGCGCAGCGCCTGCTTGCCAAGCGGGCTCTGAAGATTCTCTCGCTCGTCGTCGATGAGAATAACCTGAGCGAATTGCCAGGGGAAATCCAAATGCATCGACGGGCCAAGTGGCAGTACCTCTCATTCCACTTCGGCACCGCGTGGCATGCAAGGCATCGTAAGGCTGTGTAACGCCACAGGCTTTACAAGTTCAGCATGTGGACAACAGGTTCTCTTGTTATGCTCGACCCGGCTTGTCTTTATGTTGGGGTTTTCCTTGTTATGCTGAGCCTGGCTTGTCTTATGCTACTGCTTGCCCCCGGTGTTCTTTGCCTATGCTGCAGGGAAGCGGTCGTTCTGGCCAGGCGCCTGACCTTCCTCCCCGAAAGGGGGCCGGCAATGGAACGGAGATATGGAGGTGGATGGAGATGTGGAGGTGGACAGCTTAAACACACATGTACATATAGAACATATATAGAAACCCCAAGCATTGAAAACACACACACACACAAACCTAACGGGGGGAGCTTGGCTGCTCTCAACCTCCCCCATCCGGGCCGGAGCGCGGATTCAGGGGACAGCGGTTGCAACCGCACAAAGCGATCCTGGCATAGGGTCATGCAGCAGACGTGTGATACTTCTAGATGTGGTACGCCTATGCACAAACGAGGGCTCGGTCCTGCTTCAGTCCAATTTGGGGAAACCACTTGTCGGTGTGGTCCACCTTAGGTCACCAGGCTATCTGCGCTGAACCTCAAACCAAATCCTGTCAATCACTCCTGACCGATGGCCTGTGTTGTACGAGCACAGAGTTTTCGCCACGTGTCCATCTGTTTATGTGTAATGTTGCCCAAACCATGCATGTGCGGTGTGCACTCGCTGCTACACAGTGGGACCCAATGCGAGCTGTTTCTACAACCCCATGATTGAAAACCGAGTTGCTATGTCGTACAGCACCTCCTTGGTGGCAAGTGGGTGTGGTTTGGGGCAGGGCATTTTCAATGCAGCCTTCTGAGACGAGCATCTGTTTGGTGGTCCTGAACGTCCATCAGCGGGGGCTCAAACACCTCCCACTGCCCAGGAGAAGCTTGGTACACGCCGCAAGGAACGAGCCTGCAGCAACCAACATCAACGCTGAGCATCGCAATGAATCCGGAGCATGTTCTCGAGCTCTCATGTGCGATGGGCATTGCATCCCCTGAATACCATTGATCACCGAAGCGTCGTAACTTCGGAGTCAAGGAGTAGTAGTTGCCGCAAATTACGATGATAGTGGCAATGGTAGCGATAGTAGTACAGGTTGAGATTACTGTAATGGTAGGTCAGGATCATGGTATTCGCGGTGGCAACGTCACGGTGATATGTAGCAGTAAGCACATGATCATCGAAGTTTCTACTGCCGCTTGCTGCGGTGATGATGATGATGATGACGATGATGATGCAGTTGTTGCCACAGTTGTGCTGATGGTGACATCGGACATGCTGGTGATGATGGGAATGAGGTGAGGTCGTTGGTGACACGTGACATGTTGCAATTGATGCCCTGTTGCCTCGAGAATGGTAGTCAGGATGGTGATGATGGTACTGAGGACAGGTGTAGCGATTGCGGTAAAACTGATACTTGCCGTCGGCGATCATGACGAGAACCAGCAATTGCGGATGATGGTGATGATGCTGCGCTGATGATGGTGATAGCATTGATGGCGACGGATGCGGTGAAGAAGGCTCTGCTGTTCACATTCTCGGCTTCTCCGAGCATTGCCAAGTAACGACCGGTACGGCGTAGTCCAGATGGCACTGAAGTAATCTGCAAGACCCGCCAGTTTCAGCAGGTTCAAGACCTCACGCGCCATCGCCCACCCCGATGCGGAACGGGTACCACGGATCACAAATCCCATGTGCTGTTAGTCTTACAGCAAAGGAAACACATGGAATGACTCTCAAGGCTGTGTCCCGGGAAGTTTCGGAGTGCAAATGCACCTGCCGCCTGTGCATACATGCGCATACTGTAATTTGCTGAGCTAGACGCTGCAGCCGCACCGCTCTCATTTTTCGAAAGCACGGCCAAAATGTGTCGCTTAGCGATGTCCTGTCAGGTTGGTAAAAGACATTAAGGTTTCTCATCGCGACTGTGCATGTTCCGAACCTGACAGAAACGCCCAAACTACTCGGTTCATATCCCAGCTGTTTCCAGGAACGTGCGCGGAGTCATCGCGTCACCCGCATGCACTTACCGTACGACTTGCAGCTACTGGGAAGCAGCAGCTTCAGTCCTGAAGCATAGCCTTCAACAGGGCCAGTCCTTCGAAAGCGCCAGATCACTTCACGAAAGAAGAGGCAAGCCGCTGTGGGGTGGCCCAGTGAACTGACAAACGCCGGGGCTCTGCGGCCATCCAAGAACGGTGATTCGAAGCTGTAGAGCACTAGCTCCTCAGCACTCCAGTCCTCGGAAAGTGGCATTTTTGCCCATCACAGATCCATCGCCATGGCGATGGTGCCTTTCAACCTATACCCTACAAAAAGCCATTTGGAGTTTCTACGGCTTGCGGTGATCAGCTGGGGGCAGTCGCCTTCCGATCCGAAAGCTCCTACGGAAGCTCCTGCAAAAATTGCCAGAATTCCAAATCCACTGCTCCCGCTTCCCGCTTGCAAGCCACCGTCCCTGATAGCTCGCCAGGGTCCCAGTCGACGTGTGAAAAGAAGCTCAGCAAAGGCCTTGGTCGAGAGGATGCGGGTGTGGCTTGATAGCGATTCCAAGTCATGGGAAGTGCACCAAGCCACAGATTTACGGCAAGAGATCGATGAAGCCAACCCCGCTAAAGAAGCACGACGGCCCAATTCGAGCTAACGGCAAATCTAGGTGTCAGAACCTGCTGTCCCTCCCCACGAGAACATTGGCCCTGTAACTTTGCGGCACTGCCAAAGATCTACACAGCTACTTCAAGTCTACTTCTTCTGCTGCTGCGCTGCATAAAGGTCGCCAGTGTCAACGTTTCATCAAAGTCGAAGAGCACGACCTCCACGGGCCGTCGCACTCCTGCGCTGCACTGGCATGACGACGCTGGGCTGGCTTTCTTGCTAAACGCGTGTTGTTGCTACTTCTCCAAACTGCGCCGCGCTAATGACAAACACCGAATGCCTGCAACTCCTTCAACCCGGCAACAGGCTAACCCGAGCACTCCAAATACGAGTTCCAAAAACATTCAAAACACAGTCTTTTCCACATCGCTCGAAGCGTCCGTAGTCTGGAAAGCGCCGCTGCACGCAGTGAAGCTTGAAAGTCTCCTGTGTGCTGCTTTTTCGCGGTGCAGGTGCGATGGGGAAATTCTCATCCACACATCGTGGGCTTTGCAGCAAGGACGTCTAAAACCATGGCAAGTCATTATGCCAAGGCCGCACTTGCAAGCGACATGGAACACTCGATGGATCTTGAACAAAAACAATCGTGGGCATGCGCAGTCAGCTTAATCCGAGGACTATCCGGCTCCTTGTACATGTATGGGGCCTCCACGAACATTTGCAAAGTTCGAAAATCTTCGATGCAATGGGCACCGATGCCACCCATATTCTTCACCTCAATCGCGAGCGGCTGCATTCTCAGCTGGATGTCTTGATCGCCAACTCATGTCGAGCAACGAAGCCGAGATTTCTGTAGAATGCATCGTAGCGCGCCACCTGCCGTGGACTAGGTCAGCTCAAAACGGGAGCACCGACTCGACGGTGAATCATCCATGGCAGGAGCCCACTGAACCCCGCCTTGCAGAATCGAAGCACTTGTGCACCGGACGGGCTCCTCAGCACCGGCGCACAGTGAAACGACTCGTCCGCTTCCCTTCGTCACCTTCGTCTGAGCTGCTGGAAGTTTGCCCGCTGATCGTCCACGAGGACGATGCCTTCGAGCACGAGGTCGGCCAGGTTCTGCCGGGGCGACTGTGACCCGCTGCCCATGTCTAAACCATGTCTAAACCCCAAACCGTAACAGTCCGTCCACTCGTCTGGCTTTTCCTGCATTTGTGGCAAGAAGTCCTCGGCGTGGCACATGCTAGCAACTTGAGGATTTTGGACGCTGATTTTTCGGTCCAATGACAGGGGTCATTTACTGGTAGTGCTAGAAGATTCGAGACACATTGCGCAGCCCTGATTGCCACCAGGATCAGAACGACGCTCACGAATTTTAGCCGCCAGGATGCTGCTGGGCGCTGCGCCACTAAGCTCAACCTGGGTGGCCACTGCGCTTCAAATCCAACAGAGACATGGGATCCCGCGAGGCCTTTCTCTTGTTTCAGAGCATGATGTCAAGCGTTGCGAACGTCTAAGCTCCGCACAGATCGGCTTTGTGCGCGACGTCCCTTACAACAAGTTCGATTCGTGAAGCTGGCACGTCCATGGGCTAAGCTTACATGGCAGTTCTCGGCAGGCACGAGCTAGTGCGGCCTGGTCACTGGAGAGACAGTGTGATCGGAAGCCACTCCTCACCTGAGTCTTGCGGTGCTACACTTCAATGCAAGTGCTAGGTGCCAAATGTGCGATCCAGAAAATATTGTATAAATAAAATAAACAAACACATAAACCCGAACGAATAAATAAATCAATAATATGTATACATATATGTATATATGTATATGTATATATAAGCTCGCCC
>CAJNDV010034819.1:0-20693 GCA_905221635.1 Symbiodinium sp. CCMP2456 | reverse complement strand
AGTAGTAGTAGCAGTAATAATAATAATAGTAGTAGTAGTAGCAGTAGCAGTAGTACTAGTAGTACTACTCCTACTACCACTACTACTACTACTACTACTACTACTACTGCTGCTGCTGCTACTAAAACTACCGTAGGAGGTAGGAGTCCCCTTGAGGAGGTAGTAGGTAGTGGGTTTAGTAGGTAGTCCTAGTATTAGTATCAGTATTAGTATTAGTAGCAGTAGTAGTAGCAGTACTATCAGCAGTAGCAGCAGCAGTAGCAGCAGACACTACGTCTACTACGACGACGACCACAAGGACTACTGCTACTTGTAGCTGATCGAAGTTTCAGAGGCAAGACGTGAAAACTCGGAATTACAGCGAATTCGGCTCTTCGCTCCAACGACAAAGACATGCAAGTCTTAAGCACCGCGTGGGAAACTACTTAAAACCTCCATGATAGGAGCTCTTCGTGTGTCGCTTTGTTCTTTGGGCCTCATGGAAATGTAGTTGCCAGTAGCTCACATCTAAACTGCTTAAACACGAAGCTCATTTTTGCAGTTGGAACGGACGCTCACGATGTCTGGTTTCCAAGAAGGTCAAACATCTGTAGGCAAGAATACAGAGGACAAAACTGCGACACCACCATATTATCAATACGAGTGCTTTGGGCTGTGTTGGGTATGTTGGCAAAAGCAACGGACTCTTGCGAATGCACATCTTACCCGAGATTAAAACAGAGGAAATGCTGTTAATAGCCGAAGTGTGCATCGCGTTTGCCACGTGAGCGGACGGTCTAATACCCGCCCAGCCATACCCCAATCCTCCATCGTAAACTGAACAATGTGCCACCATCAACACCGAGCATGTTTGGTACGGCTACTCTCTCTCTCTGTCAGTGCTAATCCCCTATACTACCGTGAGTCTCAATGCGTGCATAGGAACTTCGAGAGTCGCCAGGAGGAAGCCTGGCGTTTCACGGCTTATGGCTGGAGGTCCGAACCTTTTGTGGGGTCCAGCGGCACTTTCGGATAGCATCCAAGCAATTCGGTAAACAACGAAACCCAAAGCAACGACTCGGCATGCATCCTGGGAAAGCAAGCTTCCTTTGGCTTGTTCTTGGACTGGCAGGGGGGCTTGCATCTCCGGGTGCATCCGTACGGGTATTCTTTTTGCCCTCATGGCCACTTGGCTGTGCCAACTTCCTCTACAATCAACCTGTTGCGCACTGTGTCCACATGTTCAAAGAGGGCCGAGGCTAGGTATCTTGGCCATGTACTTAATCTCACCCACACCTTGTAACTGAGGGCTTCTGTTCGCCGGACGCGTATGTGACGAATTCTCAGCTTCCCTCCAAGTGCAAGGAGCGCTGGGACGTCGTGCTCCGACCACAGAGACTAGACTCCAAGCCCCGATCACAGGAAGAAAGCGAGACTTGAGTGCCCCCATGTGCCCATGATAGCAGTGATTATTGACGGTGTGCCTCCTGGTCAATGACGCCACAATCCACAGGTCCCAGGACCAAGCAGGGCCTCGCTTTTCCAAAATGCCCCAAGACTTGTGAGGATGCGCTGCGGTAAACCCGAATCTGTCCTTCGACAAACCGCTTTGATCCATCTGAGAGTGATGGCGCAGCCGCAAATGCAGACAACAAGCATCATGAACCCGAAAGTATGAGCCCGTCAGAGTCGGACTCCGGGCTCCCATCAATCTGCACTTCAGGCACGGGAATCTTCAGCTTTCTATTGCCAGGTGGCTTCTGGAGATGCTTGACTTGAGAATCCCGTCCGAGCTGCGATGTACCGACCCGCACGGTGTATGTGCTCATGCTGAACCTGGCAGCTGTCGGCTCGGACTTGCTTCGAAGCTGAAACGCGGTGCAACGATCTAGCTAGCCTTCACATAGCTGCTTCTTGATGACTTGATGCACATCTGTGCTTCAACACTTGCTGGTACATGCATGAGCCATCATGAGCTCCAGGTTAGTGCACAAAACGAGCTTGAGAGCCGAGTCTCGACACGTGAATGCTCTCCTTGCTCGCATTGGCAACATCCGGATCGTCGATGTACACCTGCTCCAGGTGTTTCTGCAGGACAGCTGCTTGCGCAAGAAGCGCACACGCCTGTCCCTCGTCACTCACGAGCTCTTGAAGTCAGAAGGACGTGTGCCGGCCTTCACGACTCCTTTGTCATCCGGCTCGGCAGTCATGTATCTGGTGATTCCTGGTAGTGGGGTAGTGGTAAGCAGTTCCAGCAATTCACTGCCGTTTCTCCACGAGAGCGTCCCTGCGGCACGTTACCGGGCACGGCTGAAAAGCCTGCTGGTCTGCTACCAGCTCGATGGCTCACGCATGCTTGTGAGATTCTGCGAAGGCTCGCTGTTCAGTGACCTTGGCCTCGAGGTTGCAGCCACGGTCAGCAACCTTCTGCGGGCTGCTGTCCTGCAGAAGACTCGAGGCTCGAGGTGCCAGGATATGCCAGCAAAGCAAGATCCTGATGATGTGTAGGCTGTCCAGGCTGTTGCAACATCGATGGAGATGTCGTGTTACATGCGGGCTTTGCTTTCACAGCGAAGCCGGTGTCCTGCGCAAATTGGCAGTCCCATTCTCGCCTGACTGCTGGCAGCAGCTGCGGTGAGTAGTCGGGGGAGTTTCTCTGCTGAAAAATCCGCCATGCTGCATTTACTGTTGTAGCCTTGCCTTCACGCACTTGCACATGGTTTGCTCTGCTCTTCAAGAACACGAACTCTTGTGTCCAAGCTTCGTTGGAACCTTGTAAGACAGATCTCCGGCTTCCTGTAGCAGTTGCTGGTCTTCTCGTGTGTCCTCGGCTAGACAACGACTGGTGACCTCGACACTTGACAGTACTTGACACCTGCAAGCTTGCTTCTTAAACTGCTACAGTTTCACCTGGTTTGTGTGGTGCGCCTCTTCATCGAGTTCGGCTTGGAACTTGGCCTGCTCCTGCAGGGAAGGGCGCTCGCCGCACTGTGCTCTAAGCCTTATAAGCTTAGTGCCTAACCGGTCAACCCACGCTGGGCAGCACGCAGCAATCCGATTTGCTTTCCGGTATGTGCGTATCCTAGCCGCGTTGCTTTTGAATCCCTGACATGTCCATGGACTGCCTCGGACCCTGAACCCCCAAACATGGAGGGAACGCACAGGATCGGGTGGAACGTTGTCAACCCTACTTCGAACCAAGGCCACTTCATCCAAACGGATCTAGTTGGTTGTGGACTGAATCCGAGTTCGTTGCTTCTACGTCCTGCTTCCTCTTGTCTTCTTCTTGCTTCTGCATCTGCGTCCGAATCTGGCTGCAGCTATCCTTGGCCCCAGCAGCATGAAAGGCTATCTTCGGGAGTGTAGATAGCGATGATAGCGACTCATCTAGTGCTTGTCCATGCTCGGATCTGTTCGCCGTGTATCCACCGATTGTCTTGCTTAGCATGATCTGGCTTACCAGGCGCCACTAGCAAAGCTGAACATGCAGCCATGGCTCCTTCATCGAAGACATGTTTAGGAAGGATAGGTCGATCACCGGTTCATACCTTGGCACAAGAAGAGGGGAGGCGCGAAAACACTAAAGTCGCCCGCGTCCCGGGCCGGCCACGCTCGTCAAGTGCGTAGCCTTCCGAGATCAGCTGCTCAAGCTGCCTTAGCTCCCAGCGACTCGCAGCAACTCAGCTGCATTGGACTTTGGAGCTTGCAGCCAGGGAGCAAGCGTGACTCAACCATTTCCTGTACAGAAGAAAAAGCTTGCAAGCTTCTGGCCGAAATCTGCCGGAACCACAGCTCCTTGCCCAGGAGCCCGAGTTGCTTCCCTTCGTCCAGGACCTGACCGATGTGGCTGAGCAGAGCGGGATCGCTTCGCTTGAAACAGCTCTGCAACAAGAGTGCGTGTGCACTCACCTTGTCATTGATGATCAAATCCTGGGTCAACACCAGCTCCTTGGTGAGCTCGACCCTCTGTGATAGACGCAATAAACGGCAATCGCATGAGTCACTGGGTCCTCCTATCAAGAGTGCTGCTTCCGGATAGAGAGAGAAGCTCGAAAGCCAGGACAGGAATGAGATTTGAAGTAGCAGCTGAGGGTCGGGTGTGAGAGCATCCATGATCAGCTTCAGATCCTTAGCTCGTTCAACGCTCTTGCGGCTCGGTCGACGGCTTGATGACAAAGGGGAAACGACCCTGTAGTACAGGGCTTGCATGGCTCACAGTCCCTCAGACTTCGAAGCCCTACGTCACCGTTGAATTTTGAATCATGCTTACAGTCTATGCAGCTAGTAAATCAGACAAGCGGCATTTGCCGTGCGTATTTTGACGCAAACTACCCCAAAGGAGGAAGCATCCAACATGGCACTTGAGGCTTCTCTTTGTGTTGGAAAGCTTCTGTGCTGCTGCAGCCAGTCCCCCTTGTGCAATTCTGCAAGTACCGGCCAAATCTAGTTTTGCAACATGGGCACCTGTCAAGTTGACTGAAAAAAGTCACGGGTCCCTTGAAGGAACCTTGCTTGTCATCACCAGCTGTTTTGATAAACGGATACGTCAAAGGGAACCCTGCGCCCGGCAAATCCCGACGTCTGTCATGCCGTGCTGACGTACTGAAGAGTAGATGACAGCTTAGCAGCTTGATGAACAATGTCTGCACACTGTTGGTCTGCAAGAACACACTCGGCATGGCATTGCTTCGGCCGTGTTAGGCACATCTACACTATCATACTCTGTGCCATGCCTGCGGAGAAACTTCTCAGAATCCTTCTAGGGATCAGCAATCACTTCAGCTGACACCCACCTCCATGATGGGCTTGGCTGCCGGTATGAGCTTCTCGTCGGAGGAGGCCGTCTCTCCAACCACCAGGATCTGACCCAACATCTTACGGTGCTGGTACCCGAGATCAAATATTTACCCGGAGGACATGTGAGAGTCGGGCTGGCCAGGACGAAAATTGTGCTGACAGCCGTTTACAGCTGCTGACGCATTGCTTTGCAAGACTATACCGCACTGGAGCAAGAATGGCCTGATCTGGCCTGAACAACATGCATTTCGCCTGGCCTGGGCGGGCAACGCCTTCAAGACAAACTCCGCAAAGCGCAAGCCGCGGCTGTTGATGACGTATTTGCCTGGGGACTTATCGCAAAACTTGCCGACGAGCGCCAAGGTGATGGGAGGCGTTCGTGGGTTGGGCAGGGGTTGTAAGTTCAAAAGACGCTGATTTCTAAAGCCTGGAAGCGATCCGTGCTGCCATGTCATGCAACTTATCGGCTTGATACAACAAAGAACATCGCCACCCATGGCTGCGCACATGCGAGATGGGGCATCCGGGTTCCAGACTGTACTTCTTGGTCCAGTCGACGCCTGCAGAATGGGATGCTGGTGCAGCTGACACTCCGAATGGCCTGTGCCCCCGCCGAAAGGGGAGGTGGAGCCAAGTCTGTTGGTCTCCGGAAGCTCGAGACCTGAACAGGTCTGAGGCCTCAACCTTCGAGATGGTTGGGGGCGCGCCACGTAATCGAGCTTGTGCTCTAGAACTGCGCCGCCAAGTGCAGTGCTATGCTCGTTGTTGACGAAGACGCGGACACGACCTTAAGAGTGAGGCCCAAGCATCCACAAGGAAGCGAGACTTCTGCGCAACAGTTATAAACGACAGGAAATTCTGCGAGGCAATGTGCCTGAGCCCTGGAAGCTGACGACCAGGTTGCCGTTGATGATCCCGAGCCTGTGATCTGAACTCCATGAGTGCCGTGGGAAACATACGGTCTACGGAGTTCTTCCGAACAGTGACTTTGTTCGAGCTACCTGCTGCGATTTTGGATACATCAGCGCCTGTCGGACAAGTCTCATAGTCCCTGTACGAACACGGTAAGGCAGCATATCAGGTAGCATGGCCGAGAGCCGGGCACGTGAATGTTCCGGATCTCGCCTGCAGGCCGACATATTCAGGTCGTATAATCCTGGAAAACTAGCGATCTTTGCAGCTGTATATTCTTTAAGTACTGCTGCAATTTCTGCAGCTGTTGCGGTTCGAGAGCTTCAGCGTGGCCCCTGAGTCTGAAGTAACCGCCTAGTGGTGGGAGCTGGAAGGCCAGGGACAGCTAGCACTGATGCCTTCCTTGGTTTTGTTACTGGGTTGGCAATACATTATGTCATCACTGGGACCCCTCCTCCGAACTTCGGTGAATCTTTCAGGTGCAGTGAAGTTCGATTCTTGCAAGATGGCAGTTCGACGCACATGAAAATCCCTTCTGGCAAACTGGGCTTGACATTGACAGGTTCTGCCGAGCTTTCCTTGCCTACTGGTGCTGTATACATGTCACTCCGCAAGGTACCAGCTCAGCAGATTTATGAAAGTGCGGAAGGCTATTCCTTTAATTGTCAATAGCCAGGAGTCAAGAGTTGATCACTATGCGCGCGATCAGACCATTCATCTTGATCCTCAAAGTCTTTGTCAAGCACAAGTTGCCAGACAACGTGTTAGCCAACTGATTTAGACTGTGTTTCACCATGTACCGAGCAAGGAAGCGCCCCCTGCCCTGACATTGATCAATTTGGCAGTCGACGGCTGCGATTACATCCGGATTGGCATTCAATTGGCAGTGCAGAAGCCTTTGCAGTGTATTCAGCATCGCTTTATGAAGTCGATTGCTTTGTATTGTCTGACCGCGTGGTGCTTCACAAAGTTGTCGAAACGGATGAGTATACTATGCGAAGGGTGCTTGTGCCAATTAACCCCAGAGACACCCTGTACCGCAAGTCTGGCCAATGTTGTGTCCAGATCCGCGCAGCTCGTCCGCCAACGGATCCCAGTGAGACTGGCTTGGAGGTGGTGTGTCTATGCGGAGAGAGATTTAGCAGTTATGCGTGCTGGTGAAAGCATTCCTGGTTGGCTAGGTGCATTCGCTAGCAATGGTGCTTTCCACATTCGAGCTGATAACAAGCACATCAAGGAAGCAAGAACATTCTGGTTTGAGGCAGATGAGAGGTTTGATGATCACGATATCGCCCTCAAGTGTGCGAAGCCGTTTCGGGTACAGGGTTTTCAGCAGGGACTACATGCAAGGATGTGCGAGCCACTTTGGAAGCGGCTGGATGGAATGTAGTCCCACTATGTGTGGCGCACATCCGGGAGCTGCCCAACGCAGTTGTTGCTTCAGACAAAGACCCGGGATCTTGGAAGATTGTCTGCACTCCCCTGATTACTTCCGAGGAACGCATGCCACGAAAGATTGCAGAAGTTGAGAGAGGAGAGCAAACCAACAACTCCGATGCCTTTTATGGCCTCAGCGCAGTCTTCTACTGTCGTTCCGCTTCCATCACGCCAAGGTCAATCCCAGCTCCTTGCGCCGCCGGTATGGCGAGCCGGATACAGCAGCTAGAGGTGGAGATGAAGGGTGTCCATCAGAGCATTGCCGGTCTGGAAGAAGGCCAGAAGAAGACCAGAAGAACACCAACGTCAAGTTACGCCAACCAAGCCGCACTTTTGGGGCGCCTTGATGGGACTCAAAATTGCTGGGAAAGGTCCCGGGTTGGGGCTGCTTGCGCTGCCCGAACCTGGCGCAGCCCGTAAATATGTGCATACCCATAGTTGCTTTAACTGAAAAGCCAGGAATCCTGTCAAAAGTGCTGCAAAGGCCTGAACTCTTTGCGTGATGCGCCTCCAACCACTCGGTCCTGATGCCAAGTCGGCGAATGCCATGTGCCATGAAGCTTTCATGATCAGCTTCTCACTTCATACAGTTAGGGTCGGTGTCTCATATGTATGTCTAAGATGCAGGACGGTGTAGAAGCTTGGTGACATGGGGCATGCTGCCTCTGTCAAATTCAAAGCAGAACTGCATTCGACGAAGACCGCCAGCCTGCCTTGTTCGCGAGCGTGTCCTGCGACAAACATGAACAATTAAGTTCAACTCAGCAGGCACCCCACCAACAGCGTAACCTTCTTCGTCTACAACTTCCCGGTCTACCTACTCCCTCTCGCTGCCCACCTACTGTAAGCCGTTAATTACCAGCGATTTGGCTCAGCTCGCAGCGAGAGCTCCAGTGAAGGGTGTCTGGGAAGCCCTGGCCTTGGTGCCACAGTGGCCACAAGCAATTTCTAAGGTCCGGGGACCAAGAGCCACCACGCAAGCTGGTGGTACCGTGGACCGCTAAACTTTCCAAGCTTGAAGGGAGAGTTGGCATCTTGGCATATGCGTTGACACAAGGTTCTCTACCAGCAGCATCAGCTGCTGAAGCATGTTGCTGCTGCCGGAGCAAATGGGTTCTTTGGCAAGAAGTCGATGGTTCCACAATGCCCCGAACATGCTATGGAGCTGGCGGGGACAAGGTCCGGCTTCGAGGTGGCATAGACGCGGTGTGGTAAACATGGCCTGCAAGTAAGCGTTTGTGTGGTTGAGGAAACCGATGTATTGCGAAAGGCTGCAAGTGAACCCCGGCCCCGCAGCCTTGTGCCAGATGTGAGGTGCTCATAATCGATGGCAAAATGGTCATGCTTACGCCTTGGATCAAGAAGCATTCGGATTCTTTCGCAATGCTGCGAGCAAATGCAAGCATTGTGCACGCACCACGCATCCAGGAGCAATCTGTGTCCAACGGCAACAGGAAGGCAAGCGATGCCAACCAAAGAAAGACGCTAGACACCATCGTAACAGCCCATGCTCCTACTGTATCTCCGCTCACACAAACTCCACGCCACCATTCCTACAAGTCACTTTCAAAACATAGAACTGTAGAGTGGCTATACACATCCATTGTGCCATCATGCTGAACAAAGAGCCACTGCAACCTGGTCAGTGAAATCGCAGCACTGCAGCACAACCCAACCTCTTCATACTGCCTCTGTTTATCTCTGTTTAAAGGGGGGTTCGACAGAAACACGCCACATCGCTCTCTGACACCCTGTGGCAGACCTGGAAACTCGGCCGGCCAGCGCGTCTGACCCCTTTCGGGGCTCAGCCCTAAGAGGAGATGAGCTCTCCACCCTAATTTCTACGGCCACGTGATGCCCACGGGCCACGGCCATTCCGAGGACTCCCCAAAGTGTTCTAGCACCCTACGTTGACATATTCAAGATCCGACATGCAGACCTCCTTGGCCCAAGCTACCTGAAACGATTTCTTCACGAATGGAGTCGCTTTGCGAGACCGAAAATGCTGCGGTCGGCCCACTGCGGCTGCCAGTCAACTGTGTGCAACACTGTGCTCCGTCGGTTCTCCACTCAGAGTGCCGCGCAGCAAAAAGAAGATTCCTATCCATCGCACATTCTACACCTGCAGAGATGGATTGGCAGCCCCCGCAGGAAAACTGCAGATACGATGATGATGGCCAAAGGTTGGTCTGCTCCTGCAAAGATATAACGCTCGAGCAACCTGTTCAATCGAAGTGCTACCGTACCGAACCGGAGGCTGCCGATCGAAGATCCCATGAAAAGCGTGAAACGAGCAAACCTGAAGGGGTCAGATGACCAAGGGTTGCTTCACCTGTCAGGTGGCAGAGAGTTTTCGTGTGGGTCGGGTGATCATGTGACATACTAACCGTGGCTCCAGTCAGTCTTGCCAGTCTCCATACCATGCAGCCATTTGACCTAAGCCAGACATGCGCCTTGTTTCAACCACGGCGACGTCTCGGGCGACCGCCGCCTTCAGCAGGCTTCGCTTCACCTCTGGCAGCAATGAAAGCTTTTGGGCTCGTTGCTTCAGCTGACCTCTGCCCGGTGTTGCTTTGTGGTTCAAGTTTTCTGTAAAGGCGCTGAGGGTTCGAGGACGGATGGAACCTTCAAGCTGCCCATGCTGTTCAAAGGAGACGAATAGGAGTGTAACTAGTTGGCTCTAGTGGGTTGTTGTGCCTATTGAAAGCCGTGTGATTCGCTCCGCGCCTCAACCTAGAGTCTACTGACTACAGATTTCTCTGCCGAGGGGCTGTTACCGAAAATGTCAAGCTCGCCGAAAGGATCTGCATGCCTGTCAGGCTGGGCTGTCCTCAGTGCTGCCATCATGCTTTGGAGCGGCTGCAGCGCTGTCGCCTAGTACTAAGTTGTTTCTTGTAGCCTCCGGGCGCCGAAACCACACGTGAGAGTTGTATAAAGATCGTCATCGGCGGAAATCCAACTCAGCCACGGGGCATTGCATTCGTCAAGCCTGGCTCCGCTTGAGCAGAAGGTAACGCCGTCGCTTCTGTTCTCGCATCTGCATCTGTGCCTGCCACCACGACATGTCACTGGCAGGGCAAACCCTGCCGAACTCCGACAAAAAGCTGGCAGTCTGACATGGTCTGACCAGGTGCCCCTGAAAGCTCAACCCTGGCCTGCACGATTGCCGGCATAGTCGAGACCACCGAAAGGGTCGGCAGGGCGGCTCTGAGCCGTCCTTGGCAAGGCCGTAGGGATGCCTACAGTAGCTGCTTGCGGCTTCGAGGCTGGACATGATTTCGATGGAAACACGAATTACCTTACTGGATTACTGAATATTGCAGCGACAAACTCTGCATGCCTTGATCAAACTCAGCATACTCACTCACAAACAAGTTGATCTTCCGTCTAGCACGTCACTAGCTGCGAAAAGGGCTGACCGAACTCCAGACTAGCACATCAAAAACACACACAAGCCACTCGTTCGCGGCTGCTGGTGCAGCTGCTGCAGGACCGGTGCCTGGCAAAGCTTCTCCACGAAATTCACGACAGCATGTCACACTCCGTACGAAGTTGTCGTGAAATCAATTGTGCCTATACCGCGATTGCCGAAAAGGTCCAAGTCCCCAAAGGGATCTGCATGCCGGTCGCTGCTCAGAGTCCTGACATGGCGGCCATGTAGTGAGGCACCCAAATCACCTTTCCAACTGCGAAATATCGTTTACTGCCAAGCAGCCCTGGTGCTGGCGCTGGCACAGCATGCGCTTGTGGAGGAGAGGCCGTGATCGACGCAGGCCCTGGGAAAAAGAATCATTCGCGGGCATGTTGATGCATCGAGAACATGTTGCAGGCACATAGAACTGCAGCAGCTCCCGCAACGGGCCCGAGGCCTTTCCTCGAAGCATTCGAACATCAGACTCTAGACGCTTAACAACAAATTCGCAGCTTTAGCCAAGCCATGCCGAGCCTGCAAGGTGGTCGGGAGTCTCAGCTGCCTGCAGGCACGGGTGCGCTAGTTGGACTACGCCCTCCTGCGCAGGCACTGCCTCCTGGGAGGCGCTGCCACTAGGGAGTGCATACGGACTCGGACTCGTCGTCGTGGGTTGGCTTTGGGCGGTTTGGGTCTGGTGGGGAGGGGAAAGGGAGGTGGACTGGAGAGGTGTGGCCGAGTCCGCATGCGGTGGCGCGCTGCTCTCTGGGCTCGGGCCACTCGGGCCGCTCGAGCTCGAGACGGCCGTGGCCTCCGCCTCGCTGGCCATGGTCCCCATGGGCCTTGGCTGCACAGAAAGCGAATCAGATCCCAACCCGCAACCGGCAGCTGAGATGCTGAGGGCTCGTGGCCACAGCGAGCTCGGCAGGCTGCGCCCGAGGTTGTGGCTCCTGCACTTGCAACAACGCATGAACAGGTCGTTGCTGTCACTTGATGTGGGAAGCATGCTCGAGAGATCACCCCTGAATGCAAAAGCAAGTCTCCTCTGGTGAGACATCTGCTCGCATTGTGTCTGCTTGCGACTGAGGCTGCACCTGGAAATCAAGGGGTCACAAAAGGCACTTTCGACTAGCTGGAACTTGATAAACACAGGCCGGGCAGACTGTCGAGCGCTTTGCTGGAAGGTCCCAAGGACACAGTAAGGCACTGAGGTGCCGCAGGTTCGTGTCGGAAAGGCCTCGGGCTGCGCCACAATCTTTCTCCTGGACTAAAGAGCCAAAGCCGTTGGCGGAGTCCTGTCCTGAAATCGGAAATGGAAACCCTCAAGCATCCTCTGAAATCCTTGGGCCAAGTTTACATTGCTAGAAAATGCGTCCGCAGCGGCTGGCAGCCACCCGTGGCTTGGAGGGCTTGGGTTCAGGCACCGGGGGCGGTGGCGGCCGTGCACCTCGGCGGGAGTCTCGACACAGATTCTGACGGCTCTGATGTTCCAGCCAAGGAACATGCAGATCCTCTGAACTCCTGTCGCAAGACGCCAGGAGGTCAGTATGAACCGCAGGACGTGTAACGGCAATGAGAAACACTGCTCTTAACTAAAAGACTTTCGGACTTGGAGTCGCCCTCCCCAGGCGCCTGCATCACTTGAACCCTGCGCTGGTGGGTGCGGAACTCCTCCAAGTCCTTCCCGTTAGGGTCGAAAACAGACTTCACCTCGGTGTTTTGAGTTTGTAGCAGCTCATGTGGCTGTGCCCACTGAGTCGCCCGATGGGCACTTCATGACTCCGCTCAATGCTGCAGTGAATCATCTAACATCCTGTCGGTATGCATCTGGTCTCCACAATAAATCGGCCCTTGTTCATAACACTCCCAGACTTTTCTATGCTTCCCAGGAAGACACGTGTAGAATTTCTCCGCCGACTGAAACTTTCTACTGCATCGTGCGAGACCCAGAAGTGTTAGAGCCCTAAGCTGCAGGTGAGCTGCTGTCATGAGTCGCTTTACCAGCAGCTGATTTTCCTTCTCAATGAGCGTGTCGCGAGCGTTAGGCTTCCTGCACTGGCGCTTCAAACCATCCTAAACCACTGCGCTTCACTTGCCCATGCGGGGCAAACTCGACGTGCTTGACTTCTTCAAACAGAACAGCGCCAGTCGAGCAGGCAGAGTCTCGGTCCTCATAGACAGCATACAGCTGCCACTGGCCATCAATGTTCGCCCTTGATTTAAGGCTGCCGCACGATAGTCGTTCCATTTAACATGTAAATGTAAACATAATAATCAAACTAAGATGGCACGCCTGACATTCCACGGCCTGAAGTCGAGATGTAAGCGAGTTCCCTTTAGGCTAGAATACACTAAATCTCTTGTCAGTGCGTCGACATCCAAACCGTCAAATGGGAAGTGAGTGGTGAAAGGACGCAAGTGTGGCAAAGCCGCGCATCATATCATCGCTCAAGCGATCTCGTCGCAGTGTTCCGGAGCCTTGACACATGCTTCTTTTCTGATGTGGAGAGAACAGGCAATACAATCCGAAGCAGGTCTGAAGTGTCCTGGACATCTTGAAGCCTGAGCAGTCGCTAGAAACATATTTTACACACATTGGCGAATCGACGACCCTGCCTCGGTTGGTCTTGTGAAGACTGCGATGTGTGTCGCGGACGAAGGTGTCCATCTGGCACCACGAAAGCTGTTCCACTCTCGATGTCGTATTAAAAAGGTGGTGTCGGAAGCATTCACGACTGCCCGCTGTAGTCGTAGATGTGACGAAGCGGAAATGTACGTTTCAATCCATTCAACTTAGCAAACAAGTCGACTCCAGCTTTGAGTTAACATTCGTATCTCCCAATTTTTTTCGGAGTCGCAACGCAATGGACTTAGGAAATCTGCCTCGTCTCTGGGCCGGCATCCCCAGGAGAGGTGGTCCCACAACGCTGCAGCTCGAACCAGCAAACCGTCCCCGCGCACGTATGTGTGTGTGTGTGTGTGTGCAAGGGATTGCCAACTGCTATCCGCCCGGGATTGCTTTGTGACTCCACGAACCTTCCGACATGCATATTCGGGCATCAACCTAGGCCTTCCACGAGTGCAGTCGCACGTCCGGATGCTGCTCAGCTTCCACTGTGGCACCGGCAGTGGAGCGATGCAGCTGCACACTGACCTCCCGAAGCCTACAGTCAATCATCCTTGAGCCCGTGGCAATGCATTTAGCGAGACATCGGACTGCTGCAGCGCGGTCTTCTTCATCATCTCAGAGCAGCCGTGCCGGCGAGCATACTCCAGCTGGTGGCATGGTCTGTTTTTTTCTTGAATCGCTCCTGGCTTGATGCGCTGAAAGGAAGATACTCGCAAGAGAGCCTCGAGCCCCTCAGGGGTCATGTGGTCTGCTGCTCAGACTTTTCAGTTGCACGATCATCGGGCGGATCGTTCCAAGACGAAGTCGGTGAGATCCATGACCCTGTGGAGCCGGCGGGATATCGAGTGAGTGGCGTGTCGATATGAAATATGACCCCAAAGGTTGGATATTTCCAGCGGTAACTTATCGACCACTCTGCACAAGTGTATGAGTAATTCGTTACTTGTCATAGCTCTGGTTGACACTGACGCAACCAGCTTGGCTAACATGCTTTTCACATGCTTATGGTTGTGGCCGGGCCACAGATCAGTCGCAATGCAAGAGTATGGCATGCAGATCGGCGGAGGACCAAGGGCGTGGCGAGGGGAAGTCGAAGATGAGGGTGTGTGGCATATCTGCCGACAGGAAATCATGTAGTCTCAAGATGTCCCAGGTGCATAGCAGCCATGGCACAATCCGAGACACTCACTGAGCGCCGGACTCGGGCCGGGGAACTCCTTTGACAGCTCATCGCGGATAAGGACCTGGTGGGGGTGACCCAACTTTGCCGAGTCCTTTCACTGCCACATGTGACATGTCTCAGACACCTTGCCACTACACCGGCAACCGAAGCGCAAGGGTGTGGTGCAAGACACAGACTGCTTCCTGCCACAGTCTAGGAGTCCGGCAGCTGTTGTGCTTGTCACTCCATGTGACATGAGGGCCGCTTCCTTGGCGGGCAGCATCTCGGACTGAACTGACATGATTCGAGGTCGCTGATCATGATCCAACTATGTCCAATTCCCGCACTTCGAGGGAACAACAGCTCTGACCCAACTGCGCGCTCTTTTGTGTTTCTGGCATGCAGGGGGCTGCAGAATGGTACCTACAGTCCATAAGAGATGAAAGTTTCTGGCATAAGCCTCCGATCCCGTACATATGCTGAGGGAGTCTCCCTCGCAGCTTCCATAAAGTCTCTGCGTCAAACTGTGCCCACGGCGAAACTGGGGAATCCGTGTATGTGCATCTCCCACTAAACTACAACGGCAGCATGCCACGACTGGAGCCGGAGGCAAGAGTCGAAAGCATCTACATCCCGTAGCATGTTGCATCATCGGTTGCACTAGCACACCAAAACCAACTCCAGCTTGTGGCAGCATTTGCGGCAGACTCTACGATGTACGGTCCCTGCTTCAGGCTGCCGAACTGCCAGTCTTTGCGTTGCCCGACCGACCGGGCTATCGTGCACAGGCATGGCAGACCGCTTCTGAAAATGGTCCTTGCCTGTTATCGGTTATCTTAAACCGAGAGAAATCTTCGGAAGTAGTCTTGTTCGCACTCCGTATTCGGATGCCGGCCAGATGCCATGTTCTGGTTCCGGAACTGCTTTTTGGACTTCTTGCGCATTGTGGGATTTTGGCATGGTGCGCGTGCCGAGTCACGCTCACACTGTCTCCACACTCCCAAGCCGGATGATAGAAAATCTGGCTTTTTGTCTTTCAAAGGCTCGAAATGTTTGAAGTCCTGGCAGGGCCACACTATTCGGCCTTTTCGTCTCGTCTGTGTGTATTCCTCCATATTCTGCCATGCGCGGGGGGAGGGGGGGCGATTTTGCGGGTGATGCCTTTGAAACGCCCGCAACTTCTCAAGATGCCTGCAAAAGTTCTGCACATTTCTGCGCGTTGACCTCAAACTCTAAAACGGGCCAAAGCATGAGGCTTCTCGAGTTCGTCGGTGTGGTCTTCTATTTCCGGATAGTAGCTGTATTTCTGAACCCCCCAAAAAATACTATGCGAGTGCGGGAAATCATGTTTCTTCAGCCCGCCTTCGTATGGTTCATTTGCGTGCTGTGTGATTGCGTGTGCACCGAACGGCTGTGTACTCGGTTGCTCGGACCAGCATACAGCTTCAAGCGCTTCTGCCAGAACAAGCACACGCCGTTAGCGACACAAGGTCTGAGTAAAGCTCCGTAAGAATTAGTCTGCAACTTGGCACTAGCGCCGTGGCAGCACATCGCCCGGAGGCTTGCAGAAGGTGGAGTTGCTCAAAAACCTATTAGTAGCAGTCATCCATCATTTCTCAGACCTTGCGGATCGGAGGAAGTCTGACAGTCAGGTCAGTAGCCGACCTCAGTCACGTTGCATGCTTCTATGTGTTTCTGTTGATTAACTGCAAGCAAATGCCGTCCGTCCCATCGATATCGCATATAACGAGCTGCTGTGAGGCCGGCAAGCATGATAACCAAGTCGCTTCTGTCGCTTGACGCCTCGCCGTTTGGGCGATGGCGATCTTCGAATGGCAGCTTCCTTACTTGAGTACAAGCTTGGGTCTTCATTCATTCTCTTGTCGAGCCCGAACAATTATCTGTTGCAGATGCGTCAAACTCCGGCTGTAAGCAATTTCGACCCGAATCCCAGAACTACCAGCTAACAGGCCGAACAGCCGAGCTTGCCCGCGTCAGCGCAGTTCCCTGAGAAAGGCCAAGGTTCTCACGGACCCACTGCGACAAACGGGATGACACAAATGCGGATCGAGTTTTTTGCGCAAGGATTGATGGGGTCTGGCGGCAAAGATACCGCTGTCAGGAATCCGAGCCACAGCAGCTGACGAGGCCCGTGCCTCTTGCTTGGTGCCGGTCTTTGACTTCGGCGTTGGCGAGTCGTTGCTTTTCCCCTCAGGTTCACCGGCCCCGCTCGAGTAGATGCGACCAGACAGGGTTCCTCCCTCTTCCTCGACCCAACATTTCGTCACTGGGAAATTCTGAGGTTTTGGCAGACGGCGAGCTTGGGAGGTGCTCTTCTGTCACAGCGAGGATGTGCCTGGAGTGGCACTTCAACATGTAGAAGATCTCAGAATATCGAAGATCTCAGAACATCGCAAGCTACTGTAGGCTCCTGTTGTTCACAGACATCTTCGAATTGAATGCGCTGCGAGCTATCCGAGCACATGCTACGCAATCCATTCCGAAGCTCCGTGTAACATTCTCTAAAACTGAGCACGAAGCTCAACAAATGCCGAACCTAACCCAACATCGGAGGCAGCCCAGCTGCAGCAGAACCGACATGATGCTGAGGTCACCCTGGAGCAGCTGGCATTAGCCAAAGTAAGAGCATGCAACCTCTGTGAGTATCTCTCGGGCGACTGGCTTCCGTATCTCGCAGTACTACCCAGCATTAACGCAGGAATCTCAAATTCCACTCTCTGAAATCGCAAACACCTCACGGCAGTAACGCCTAATGCACTCTCCAGACTCCCTGCCTGCGCGCTAGCAAGTGCCACACCATGGTCCCGAGCTTCCCGTAGACGTGCCTGGGAATGGAACGTGCCAGCCAGCATGGCACAAATGCTAAACATGCAAAGACAATGCAGTCTCTCAGGTGCTCGGCTGCCAGACTGTTCAACATCGGCCATAAAGTCGAGCCAGTGGTCAGTCGCTTTGCTGCATTCTCGGTGTTTTCATGGTTGCAGTGTTTCGACAACGGTGCGGGCGGTCTGCAAGGTCTTACGGGTTGGTCACTGCTGCGTGTCACATCTAGATCCATACACTCCTATCGGCATATTTCTGAGAGTCATGCATCGCTGGACGAATTCGTCGCGCTGTGCGTTGAGCGGCATTGCCAGTGCGCATCACTGTCACGGCTTTGCACCCCACTCCGCTCATGCTTTCCTGAAAGCTTAGTTACTCGGTTGGTAGGCCACCAGCCTTTTTGCTGCATCAACCGTATGACTCATATGACTGTGACTCAATTCTGCTGCCAAAGATCCCCCAAAGCAATGCCATTGTGCAGGAAGGTCTTTCCCTCAGCCTTGGAACTGGGCTTGAGCTCTGATGCCGTGACGAGTCTTCCTTCCCAGCTCTGGCATAGCCAACAATCATGGACTTCAGTATGCAAACAGTCGTTTAATTTAATGCCCAAAGGCTGTCTCCCAATCACTGATGGAGTCTATCAGCTTGTCCCGGAGCTCGGGATATTGACGCACGAAACCTGAGTGCTCGTGCGGTCAAGCTCCCGAAGTCTACCGCTTCTCTGTATTGACATGGAGCCTTGCCGTAAAAATCTCCTGACAATTTTTGAACCTCAGCAACCGTAACAGTTTTGTTGGAGAAGGCGAAATTATCTGAAAGTGCTGTCCGGCTGCGCCGTCGGAATTTCCTGAGCAATCTGTATGGTCAAGAGCAAGCACCAAGCTCTACAACGCTATTCAATTGGGGAGACCAGCTGCTGCGATACTACATCATTTGATGTTGTCCGAATTACCAAGTCCAATCACCAAGTGCAAGCTCAGTCTCTCCTCTTCGAGGAAGTGCTTTGAATTCCCAACCCAACGTCCTGAGCAAGGGGCGGACGGACAATCATCTTTGCTTTGTCTCTTCATGACGGAATGGAAAAATTAAGCGTCCGAACTTGCTGGATGTCCTGTGCCTGCCTGCGCTTGGCGTTCGAAGCACTCACCGGCGACCACCAATGCCCGCAGCTCCTCACGCTGGCCGAGGATAACCTCATAGTAACTGAGCAGTCCAGGTGCCATGTAGCCTCTACTTGTCGGGTCGGTAGGCCTCCAGACTGCCTGGCTTATGAAGCTGTCAAATAAGCCGGGACTCATCAACCGATTCTGCGTAGTCCTGCATGCGCCTCAGCTCCTCTCCGGCAGCTTGCAACTCGAAAATCCCGGAAGACCCCTCGTTCTTCTATCAGACACGCATAGGGGTGCAGCGAGGCCGATGTGTACATCGGGAAACACTTGGACATGTTTTGTTAACCGAAAATCCCTTCAACATGCCACATCCGAAAAGAAACAGGTTAGAACATGCGAAAACAAGTCCACAACAGCTGCATCCCGAAGATAGCGAGCACATTTTCCGGAACCAGCTTGACCAGGTGGAGTTCGGGTGCATTTCCACTTCGTTCTTGTGCAATACGTTAAGGCACTCTGTGTAAATTCTCATGATGGACCCCTGTCGCGAAAATGCAACTATCCGTGAGGCTTTTGCCAAACGTGCTTGCGATTGCCAAACGCATTTCATTTGCACGTATCCGCATTCTACCGACTGAGATGGGTCCAGCTATTCTTAAGAAGTTGGCGATCGCAAACTTAGTAGTCGCAAAGAAAAATCTGCGCCAAAGCAGAAGCCCACGTCAGGGTCCAGTCCTACCCAAAACTCCCATACCCTACCTTTAATAGGACCTATAATGCCCAAGAGGCCGAATGACGTGGCCCTGTAGTCACTTCGAGCGAATTGAAAGCTACAGTAGACTGGTATTGGACTTTGCAATGCAGCGAAGTCAGCGTGTCTAGCGGACGGGGCCCACACCGGACGCTGGGAGGAACACGAGTTTGGCGGATAACTGCACAACACCGCTCAGCGCGAGGCACACCACCCGCACACACTCCTGCCGTTGACGCCTCACGCCGTCACTGGCCCTGTAGTTACTTTACATCCACGTATGCGCGCTGTGTCACCATACTGTTTGGGGCCCTAATAGGCGGCCCTAACTAACCGAGAACTGACTAGCCGGAGCATGTCGAAAAGCAAAGGAGGGTCGAAAGAGAATCGCTCACGCTCAAACCTGTGCAAACCTCTGCCGGACGCAGGACCTAAAATTAACGACAAGAGACCTCTGCTGCACTCGTCAACAGGTTCTGAACGCAAACACCCCCAACCCTGAATTCAACTCCGCAAGTCCGACACTCCAAGTGCTCCGATTCCTTCTCCAGGAGCTTCTTCCTCTGGTCAGCAGTCAAAGCCTCCTCAACGCATGCAAAGACGTCGTTCAGCTCTTCCATATCACCTTGACACCATTACAACCGAATGACCAGGCTTACACTAATGATGATGGCACCGTAACAGTGAGCCTGGGCACTAAGTGGCACATGTAGCAACAAACAAGTCGTGGTAGTGGTAATGCTGGTGGTGGTAGTAGTAGTCTTAGACAGCAGGTAGCAGATAGTTGGTAGGGTAGTAGTCGTCGTTGTCGTGGGTGGCGGTAGAGGCATCTCCCGCATAGCAAACTCCGAACACTCGACGTGGCAGGTAGCAAAAGAGCTACTGGCTTCCTGAAACTGCCAGCGCGAGGACAGTGCAGCAGGACTTCGCATCCGACCCTCACACCATGAAAACCCAAAACCACCTTGCAAATACCCTCCCCAACCCAACTAGGCAGCTGCAACGAGCGAAGGCTCGTTGCCCTCAGAAGTGTAGGAACGTGAGACTAATCAGCTGATAGGACATACAGTGCTCAATTCACTCCTTCACCTAACCACGAAGTGCACTGCAGACCTACCCGATTTCACTTGAATCTTATTGGCACAGGTCGCACAGCTCTAAGCCAAAACATCGTTGGGCTTGCTCATGCTGGCAAACCCAGCGAGTCGGCACATCTCTGTTCGGTCAGCACACCCAGTCACAGTCACCAGGCCAATGTAGAATAACCCAAACAATTCGGAGGCTTCCAGTTGTCCCTGCGAGGCATTGCCACAACAAGTCTTGTAAGAAAGGCGCGCGAGAAAGCACTCGGCTTTGATCACCAGGCCATATAGGCAGAGCTTCGGTAGCCGCCCACATGAAGTCTTGGAATAGACGTTGTATTCCAAATAAATCCAGGCTGCTATGCAGAGCAGTGCACACACTTTCCCAGCGACACCCACATCAAGTAGGGTCAACCGGGGAGCAGTAGTAGTAGTAGTGGTAGTAGCAGCAGCAGCAGCAGTAGAAGCCGTAGCCGTAGCCGTAGCAGTAGTAGCAGCAGTAGCAGTAGCAGCAGTAGCAGCAGCAGTAGTAGTAGTAGTAGCAGCAGCAGCAGCATTAGCAGTGGTAGTAGTAGTCGTCGT
>CAJNDV010034818.1:17816-28443 GCA_905221635.1 Symbiodinium sp. CCMP2456 | reverse complement strand
AGGCGTAGGCGTAGGCGTAGGAGTAGTAGTAGTAGTAGTAGTAGTAGTAGTAGTAGTAGCAGTAGCAGTAGCAGTAGCAGTAGCAGTAGTAGTAGTAGTAGTAGTAGTAGTAGTAGTAGTAGATGATGTTCTTGCGGTACTAGCAGTAGTAGCAGTAGTCGTTGTTGTTGTTGTGGTAGGTGATGATGACGATGGTCATGGTGATGATTGCAAAATAATGGTCATGATGATGATGATGGCGAAGGCCACCAGCAACACGAATGTCTTTACAAGTCGCGCATGTTGCTGCCTGCCGAACCTTCCATTCTACGTCACCTGGCCCTTTCGAAACGAAGGCAGGCTTTGCGATTGAGACAAGCAAGGACTTCGACTGTGAAAGGGCAGGGCCAGGGTTCTACAAGCGAGGTGTTGAATCGGGCGTCTCGGTTTGGAACACTTAGAGTACTTACGACCCTGTCTAGCCGAAGTTGCCCGATCCTGCAGGCAAAGTCTCCAAAAAGCTTTGCTTCTAAGACGGAAGAACAGAGTACTGCAATCTACTGGTCCGGGAGTCTGCAGCAGTTCCACGTATTGTGGATACGGTTACCACTGTTAACACTACTGAAACAACCAGACTGCTGTTGTTTCATCAGGAACCCAAATCCAAAACACAAAAAATCACGGAACACTACAGCACCTCTATGACTCTAGAAATCGAAAACTCATCACAACCCCCCCTCACGCTATGCTCAGCCGTGCCTCTCAATCCCAAAGTGGCTGCTCAGATCGCTTCCCTCGAGCAAGCTCCGGCTCTCAAAACTGGAGAAGGGATGGGCGAAGCCTTCTTTTTAGGGTTTAGGGTTTAGGGTTTAGGGGTTACATGGGACATCAGGGATGTCTTTTGTCTGAACTCGATGGTTTAGGGTTTAGGGCTTCCTGGCATCTGCTTCAGGGTGAAGACGGTGAAGATGTCGGGTGGTAAGCAGCGCCCAAGATCCCTTCGACTCATGAAAGGCTCCAAATACCCACGCGCGCTTCGGGTCCTTTGGTATATACATCGACTATAACTATAACCCCTAAACCCTGAACCGTCTGAATAGCAAATCTCCGAGGTCTTGAGTGAATCGCTTAAGGGCGAGGAAGGGGCTGGCTTGGGGGGGCGGGACCCGTTTCGAGTCTTCCATGCTGCTCATGCACCTCCAGACGTCCCATAAACAAAGGAAACGCCTAAAAGGACTTTGCCTGGCCAAAACAGCCTCGAAACCCTGAACTTCTTGAAGCTGAGTCCTAAACCCTGGTTTGAATCTAAGCCCTGAACCCTGCCAGTCCTACCTTAGCAGAACACAGGCACGTGGACCCAACAGCAGAAATGAGACCCGAAACCTGAAACCCTAAACCCTAAATCCTAAACCCTAAACCCTAAAAACCCTAAACCCTAAACCCCAAGCCGCGTAGAGGCACTTGGAGCCTTGAAACTTTCGGCCGCAGGCAAAGGCCGGGTTCAAACGCGCCTGCGATGTCTATCCTGTCCCTAGGCCGCCAAACGCAGCACAGAATCAGAGCTCGCTTGCAGGATCAGGGGGTGACGTTGCTAAGGGATCATGGTCGAAAATAACGTGGGGGCCTGAGCAATTAGAATACGGTTTTGGGGTGTATTATACTATAACTATAGTAAGGACCCCCCCCCAAAAAAAAAACGTGTAGTTTATTAGATACACTTAAACTGACATATGCATCCCGCAAGGCACATGATGACAGACACCCCGGATTCCTCAAGCAAGCCTGACAATCCCAAAACTGCAGGGGGTGCAGGATGGACCCGCCTTCAGGTTTCGGGTCGGGTCCCTAAACCCCTAAATCCTATACCCAGAACCCTAAACAACCCTAAACCCTAGACTCCTAAACCCTGAACCCAAAACACTAAACCCTAAACCCAAAACACTAAGCCCTAAACCCTAGACCCCAAACCCTAAACCCTAAACCATATAGACCCCATGTAGAACCTTTATAGATTCCTACTAGCCGGAGACTCCGGGAGGTTCCGGTTTTTGAAATCCTTGGCTCTTCAGTTCCGGGAGGGGAAGCTCCGAAATCGGAGCCTGGAACCCCCAAAGGGTTTAGGGGTTTAGGGGTTTAGGGGTCTAGGGGTTTAGGGGTTTAGGGTTTACGGGTTTAGGGTTTACGGGTTTAGGGGTTTAGGGTTTAGGGGTTTAGGGTTCAAAACCCCAAATAAACCCTAAAGGTTGAAACCCCCAACCTTAAACCCTACACCTGGAAACGTAAACCCTTAACCTCACACCCTAAACCTTAAACTCTAAACCTTAAAGCCCTAAACCTTAAAACCTTAAGCCTTAAACCCAAATCTTTAGGATTTTTTTTTAGGTCTGCGGGTCGATCTCACACCAGAATCGACGGAGACTTGCTCTCTGCAACCGGAATCTCCAAAGAGAAGTTCCTGGGTGCTTCGAGTGTCAGGGATGAGGGAGGAGGAAGCTTTCCAGCGGTCAGGGCTTAGGGTTTAGGGTTTAGGGTTTAGGGTTTAGGGTTTAGGGTTCAGGGTTTAGGGTTTAGGGTTCAGGGTTTAAGGCTCCTTTAGGGTTTAGGGTTTAGGGTTTGGGGATTTAAATTTAAGGTGTTGATAAAGCCTGAAGAGAAGTTGGCCCCAAGCCCCAAACTCTGAGCCTAGGGGAGACCGCAGACGTTTACGACTACACAAAAGCTGAGCCGAGTCAGACCCAGAAAACACAGAAACACATAACCCTGGAACAGATAGGGTCACATCAGTACAGCAGCTAGTGCCTCGGGTTTGCGTAGGCTCAGGGCCTTTGGTCGAAATGAGTTTAGAGATGATTGCAAGTTTTTAGTCCAGGGAATGGAAACTTCGTAATGACGCGCGTAGGGGTTGCAGCAACGCCAAGGCAAAACTCCGAAACCCCAACATTGCACACTCATGTAACCCGTAAGCCTTCAACCGTGGACCTAGAACAGATTTGTAAAAGAACAGTGCAGTCCGTGAAACGTCAGCCCTAAACACCGCGAGACCATAAAACAACTGAAAGAGTAGGTCTCGTAAATTTAACCCACAAGCCGAGACCTTCATACACAAAAACCCTATACCTCCACCTTCATTCCGACACGCTGACCTCAAAAACCCGGACCGAACCGCCCAACACTGAACATAAGTCGAGAAAGGCATCTCTGAGTAGTGGAAGTCAATCGTCAGGGCTTCCTGCAAAGCGATTTTTCGAATAGCAGTTCTAGGTATGTTAAAACAGGGCTGAGCTGTGTCATTTCTTAGGTCTTACAGATTTAGGTCCGGCCGGGGCTTTGGGGTGGAAGGATGCGACAGGATGTGAGTTTTCGACTTAGCGTTGCGGGGGTTCCGTGGTTTCAGATTTCGAGTTGGGTGTTGGGTGAGAGGGCTCGGGGTTCGGATATTTCCAGCTTTTTACCGTTTTGAGTCTTCGCGCACGAGTGCAGCATCCATGGGATGTCGGAGTCTATCAATAACTCCATGGAGTTTACTGTTCAAGCTGGTATATGTGTACTTCACAGTCTTGTGCTGCATGTTCAGTGATTATGCTTCGGTATGTAGCATATAACCCGCCATCAGACTGTTTACGTTAACTGCTTGTCCGCTCTAAGTCACTCCTTCACAGACCCAGAGCGCGAACCTCGCATGCATCTCTGTGCCTCGGAGTTGGCCGGCTCATAAAGCGCGGAGTACATGTTCCTTGGTACGACGGAAACTTCTTCCTAGAGCCTCGTTGTCATGATTCATTGTCTACCTTTGAACTCAAAGCTCAAGCAATCTGTCCAAGAGACAGAGCCAGGCCGATGCCACCCATACCTGGGCACCGGGATAGGACTCACCAACGTTGTTTGCCTTCGAAGCTCCCAGTGGCTGATGCAGCTCAGAAACCGAGACCTTTCATGCTACAGATGTACGTGCAATTCTCGTCGGTACTTTCTTAGATTCAACTTCGGGTTGCAGTGCTCATGGCGGCGCATCTTTTCAAGCATGGCGGATGCTCCAACACTCCAAGGCCACAGGCTGTTGGTGGAATGAGCCGCTCGACCCCCAAGCGGATCTCATCCCTCCCTAGCTCAAGGTGAACCTCCGAGCATCACGCTCCGGCTGGTCTTTTGCAGCCGGCAGCAAAGTGTCATCGAAATGATATGTGTATGAACTGCTCTACCATCGAATCTTCCAACACTAGCACTAAAGAGCTCTGCTTTTCGGTTCGATGAGACCTGGCAAGTATTACATGTCTCACCATCCGGGCCACCTCTAACTCACAAAAACGGCTCGGACAAGTCAAGGCTAGCGCAAGCATCAATGCACGGTAACATGTAATTAGCATGGTTTGGTTCACAAGCTGGTCTCAACAAAGCCGGGAAGTCAATACACTCACGATCAATTAATGCAACAATCATTCCTACCGAGCTCAATCTAGGAAGATCCCCCTCGTCACTGCTTGAACTTGCTGCCGGCAGAACGGGCACGGCTGGCCTTGGAGCAGTTGTTGGCATCCACTGCAGAGAGCATGGCCACACGGAGCCAGTGCCACGAGAGGGCGGTCCTCATGACAAATGCCACAAGGGCCGACGAAGCCGTCCACAGGACCCAGGCAAGCTTCGGCTTCGGCGGGCAGGTCCCAGGATGCACTTATCTGCAGACACTGGCACCGGTGACCTGCCCACATAGCCGCACAAAGCTCTATGTCCAAGCGTCGAAATCCGTGGTTCTGCAATGCCTGCAACAAGGCCAGGCGGAACGTCTCTGTCTCGCGCTGGCCCCCCAGAGAAGGCATGCTCCCAAGTGGCCCACAGCTGTACATGGCGCTGTACCCTCCGCCCTCACTGGCCACGTTACACTCTGCCTCGAACTTCTGCACTTGCTTGCTGACCCAGTCCCGAACGATCTTCTGCCTGGAAGCCCCGGCCTTCTGCTGCATGGCATGTGCGAAGGCCATGGTGTGGCAGACTGCTTCGAGAGGCCAAAAGGAACAACGTGCACGGCCGAGCGCAAGCACTTCGCAGGTGCTGTTCTCTCGAGCCCGGCACGACAGCCACACGAGAATCCACCCTCCTAGGCTCATTTCACGGAACAATTAAATCATACAGCAACCTTGGGAGAAACTTCATCAAATGTAAGGCTAAGCACTTTGGGGTTTGATTCTGCCCAATTTCGAGCCTCAGGCCCATTATGCACGTATTGGTCCCTGCATTTTCTTGACAATGTTGCAAGTCTACTTCTAACTTGAGCATGCGTTGCCAACTACTCCATTATGCATTGCTTGCTGTACTACAGGGGAGCCTCCAAGAACCGTCACTCGGCTGCTTTGCGCCAAGGGGCCGAGGCCCCCGAGATCTTCGCAGAGCGTCCGCAGGGTGATCTGGTAGGTCCCTGTTTGGCCGTTGGAGTGGAGGGGGGTTGGGGGTGAAACTGACCTTACGCGGTTTTTTACAGCGGAACCGTTTTGGTGCTGGTGAGTTCTTTTTGCTGCTAGCAGCTTTGTTTCGTCAGCACTGCACGGTACCCCGGCGATGCCGCCGTCGGTGCAGCTCAACCGCACCATTAGATAAAGTCAGCTCCTGGCGGTCAACTCAATATTCTATAATTTCAGCACAGGCTTTATAACACAAAGCAACCCGCCAAAACAAACCTTCAGCACTTTACGCTGGAATTGTTGAATTGCACAGACGGCAACCCACGAGCATCCGCTTCAAGCAACATCCCCTCAGCCCAAACACACTCCAAGCTGAAGCAGACTCCCTGCTTCAAGATACATGGAGCGTCGAAAGTTGGGCATTCATTGACTGAACGAGCTGTTGATCGAAGACCCATTGGCCTCGCTGCCCGGCGGTGCAGTTCCAGCAGGTAAGCGACCCGTGCGAGATCAGAGTACCTGCTCGTCGAGCTGCAAGTTTCAGCCGATGCTTGTCTCATGGGTTGTGCAGTATTTTGGGTTTCTGAAGTTTTGGATGAGGGCCTGCAGCATGAGCCTCGTGGGCCTTATGTGCGTGGCGAGGTCCTCTGAGCGAAGCGGTGCTTTCGGTCATGGGACGTGGGCTCTCAAGGGCAGTTTTGGTGCGGTTGTGGTTTCTTGCCTGACGGCCTTCCGACTTCGAGGTCGTGGCTTAAAGGCGAAGCGGGTGAGACGATCGTGACGCCATCAACATGGGTGCTGCATGAGCTGATGAAGCCACATACAGGTCTGGTGTCTTAAACTCCCCTCATTGCGACTCAACAAAAGGCCTTTGACCCAAGAGCGTCAGCCTCCCATCCCGCATCTCGGACGTTGGACACTACAGCTGGCGCACCGACTTTGGTGATGCGGCTCACACCCATGAGGTAGGCCACTACCTGCAAAAGACTCAAACTTGGGTCGAAGATGTGGGGCCTATTACAGGAACGAAGGGTGCACTAGCCCTGCGCCGAGATTCCATTATTGCAATTGCAAGCTTCATCGGGACCAGGTTAAGGCATCAGGATGTCAGGATTCATGAAACACACGCCGAGTGCCCCCTGCGGGCCATGAAGATGCGCCCACGAGAACCTAGAGTTGTTTCTAGGTTCCTAGGCCTCAGATTAAGGCTTCGAGTGAGCTGGAGAGGTGCACCGATTGTGCGAGCAAACACCTCGCCATGGCATCTTTCACTGGGAACCATGCGAAACCCAGAGACTCCAATACCCCTTAATTAAGGAATATAACTTAAATTATAGTAGGTTCCCTAGTAAGATTTAAGGTGTATTCCTTCATTAAGGGGTATTGGAGTCTCTGGGAACATCCTGCATGTCTTTCACTTCAGTATGGGTAACAAGTGTAGCCGAAAAGAAGCAACGGGCACCATCCTATGCCTCCAAACGCTACCAGGCCTGCCACTTGGCGTGACTTGGCGTCATGTCCAAATTCAGCAACGGAGTGCCGCACAGGCGCCTGGGCTATTGTCTGAGCTGGCTAAGCTTTCAGACGTGAGTATCCGCAAGCAGAGCACGACACTGATTGCTCAGATCCCCTGAGGCTTGAATTCTGAAATGTGCAGGGGTACATGCATGTCAGTGTGGTGCCAACAAGGACGCTGCAAAACGCACCCGAGCTCACTGAGTTCCTCAGCCTGAGTCTTATCCCTATTGAGTGAGCCATCTGAGCCCAGTGTTCAACGCTGCAACCATGCCTTTGTCTACGGGGTCCAATTCCGACGGCTGCAGTGAGGGGCTAAATGCGGGAGCTGGCGTTGCTCCAGAGCTGAGGACTGGGCGGGCAGCGCGCGAAGATCGGCATTTCGTTTGTAATCCCACGACATCCAAGAAAGTTGAACTTCAAGTACAGAAGCCGGTACAGTTGATCACTTTAGAACTACTCCCTTGACACCAGAGGAGCACTCGTGACGAACTCTTTACACCAAGAACTGAATCGTGACCAGGATGCTCCGTGTCGACCTGCTTGTAGAACCAGATGGCGTGCTTCCTGCAACGGCTTCAATCTGCAGCGTTTGCCATAATTAGTTTAGGGTTTCAGGTTTTGAAGTTCAGGGCTCAGTGCTCTTTCTTTTACCTCCTATGTCAGACTCCATCGTCCCAGAAGGAAGGCCTGCCCGCTCTCAGAAGGCGAGATAGAATCTTGAAGTCATTCTCCGTCAGGACCATAGGGCAGGAAGAGTCCCAAACTTCCCAAGCCCCAAACTTCAAGATCCCCAGCCCTAAACCCTAAACTCAGCTTAAAAGCCTTAATCGCGTTGTTTTGCATCGATCCGGGCAACGGAACGCTGCACGCAAACGGCCGTGGTCACCGCCAAAATCCCCAACATCACGTGGGAGTCCCAAACCTCACGCTGTGCAAACGCCCATAACCTCAGGCCCTGGTCCTCGAATGCCCGACACTTGGAACCCAGACACCCTGACTTCCTCTGTGCGAAAAAAATCTTGCGACCTCGACCTGACCCCCACAGCTCGAAGCGCCCCAAAATGGCGTAGCCATTCATGAACTTGCCTTGCCCTCAAGGGCCTTAAGCCCGAAAAGCAAGAAGCCCGAAACTTCTGGAGCCCTGAGAGTGGGACCCCCAAAGACCTAGAGCTCCTAAGCCTCAAAGACTCGACCAAACTCCGTAGTAAAACGACACCGAAGAAGGACATTTCAGAAGAATTCCTCTTGCAATACTACAACCAGTCTGCCCTGAGGGCGCCTGGAGCTCAGGAGAAGGTTGGACGTGATTCGGTGGTCAACGAAGACCTGCACCCCAGTTCGCTTGTTGTGCTATGGGACTTGCGGAATGAACTAGTCCAGGGAACACCGGAATTGTGTACTTTGCACCACGAAGTAAAAGCACGTCTAACTGCGGGCAAAAACTGCACGTCTAACAAAAGGCAAAGACTCTGCATATTGCCCAGAAGAGAACAGAACCAAGGCAAATGCGCAATAAACTAAACTAGTCACTGGTCAAATTTCTCAAGACCAACGTGCTTCAACAGACAAGGTTGGCAGGGTTCGGGGCGCATTGGGGTCAAGTCTTTTTGGAGACAGCGAGGCTTCACCCCTCAACCCCGGCCACTTCACTTCTGGCCGCATGCTCCTTCAGACACCTTCAAAAACTTAAAACCCTTCCTGCCAACCCTAAACCCGAAGACCCTACTACGGTTGCCCAATCTTCCGGGTTCGTTGTTTCCGGGGAGTCTGTCGAGAGCTTTGCATCCCTGTCCGGCCTGCATCAGTTCGCCGATCACCGGGAGTCCTCGCTTGGGAAATTTCGGATTTCGGCGATGGGGTTTTGCCGGGCTTTGGGGGCTTCTCTTGGGGGCTTCGGGGCTTCTCTTGGGATGGGTCCCAGCTTGGGGATCATGGCTCTGAGATCTTGGGCTCTTGAGGTCTCACAGTTCGCGGGCTCCGCAGGGAGCGTCGAAGTTCAATGCCCCTGAGTGCAGATTGAGCACAGAGAAGCCTTGTTCCAGAGCCTGGGACCAGTCCCAACAAGCGTCCTGGCTGTAAGAAGGCCTTGATTCTGGCTTTGGGGCTGAGGAAGAGCCATACAACGAGTACAAAGTCACGGTTTAGCTGGCGAGCATGGGCGCTGATGATGCCACGCAAGAAGAATGCTAAAGATTGATACTCCGAACTGCTGGCCTCAACCAGAGTTCTACGCACCATAAGTAAAGATGTTACATCAGGGATCTATTGCAAGCCCTAGCGTTTGAGGGATGCCCTCATTCTAACCTGGGTTCAGGGGATGCCTTGATCAAACTAATATAGGGGCCTTAATAATTAGCACAGGGTTTTGGGCCCATGTTACTATTGTTATAATAAGGAACCCCCACAATAGTATAAGCAATAATCTAGGCCCCTGCATTATCTTTGTTGTTGCTCCTCCATTGATCTAAACCCTAAACCCTAAACCCTAAACCGTGTTTTGTTGTTGCTCCTCCATTGATCAAGCTAGTACAGGGGCCTTAATTAGAAGAGGGGGGCCCATGATACTGTTGTTATAATAAGGAACCCTCAAAGCTTTGCTGTTGCTCCTCCGTTGATCCCGGTCATCTTGCCGAAGCTGATGCTCTCGAAGGCCGTGCTGGGAGCCTGGCTCTCGGACTTGCGTCCAAAGGCGGGTTTGATAAGTTGAGGGGTTTAGGGTTTAGGGTTTAGGATTTAGGGTTTAGGGTTTAGGGTTTAGCTTAGGGGTATGGGGGTATAGAGGTTAGACCTGAGGTTTAGGGTTCAGGGCCTAGGGTTCAGAGAGGTTTAGGGGCATGGGGGTATAGAGGCTAGACCTGAGGTTTAGGGTTCAGGGCTTCGGGTTCAGAGGGGCTTAGGGGTATGGGGGTATAGAGGTTAGACCTGAGGTTTAGGGTTCAGGGCTTAGGCTTCCCTAAACCCTAAACCCCAAACCTTAGGCTTAAGGGTTCAGGGTTTAAGGTTCAGGATTTCGGGCTAAAGCCTTTGGGACTCACGAGACGGCTGCAGTCCATGAAAGCACTCGGGTCAAGTCGAATCGCCTCATATAGAAGCCGAAATACTTACCGATACTTTCTCTTTTTTTTTGGGGGGGGGTCCTATCATAGTTATAGTATACCCCGAAACCCTGTTCTGATTTTTAACGCGTCTACAGAATCCTTGAACGCGCGTCACGCTACGCTTCACTGCTCCACTGGCCCTGAACCTTGTATACGACCTCCTCTCCCTAACCCTGAAGCTCTCGCAAAATCATCCCTAAACTCCCAACACCCAGAACTTCTCAACCAAGTATCGAAACCCCTACAGCTCCAAAATCGTTTGCATAAACCATAAAACCCAAACCGTAAAATTTGCAGCCCCTGATTCCTGCAATCCCAAAACATACCTCTATATGGTCGAATCCTAATAGAACCTAACCATCGAACCCGAGGTCCCCAGACCCTAGCAGTCCTTAGACCCAACCTGGGACTCTAATTACCTACAGTTTTATGGGTTCTACCTACTAATTAAAGGGTAATGGCTGCTAAACTGTAGGTAAAGAGAATTACAGGAACACCCTGAAGTCCCTAAACCGTCTCAGAATCTTCACGGAAGCATCTAGCCACACCCTCTCGGATCCCCAAAGTCTCTAGACCCCCTACATAAGCTGCCATCTTCAAACGTTGAGGGCTTACTCTTTAGGGTTTCGGGTTTAGGGT
>CAJNDV010034817.1:10985-28453 GCA_905221635.1 Symbiodinium sp. CCMP2456 | reverse complement strand
TGCCGACTGTCAGGGTTTAGGGTTTAGGGTTTAGGGTTTAGGGTGGGATGCCCGCTTGCAGGGGAGTCAACATACCGTTGCAAGATCTTGACAACTCTACCCATAGGCCCCATGGTAGTTCCTTTTTGGGGTTCATATTCAGAATCCTAGAAGGTAATCTCAACAAGGAGCTACTATGGGGCCTATGGGTAGGTGCTTGGAGGATGGGGGCCGGCTTTAATTACTTCACTTGGGAATATGAGGACTCAAAACTTTGCTCCCTCCCCTACTTGTTACTAAGTCTTCTGACCCTTAACCTTAAGGACGAAATGATCCCGAAAAGGGTTTCAGGTTCATATAAAATATAGGGATTCATAGTATAGGGGTATAGGGCCCATTACTTATAAGGGTCATTTGGTCCCCAAGGAACCCCCAAATTCCTAAACCCTGAACCCTAAACCCTAAACCGTTTCTGACCCTCGGAGTAAGGTCGGGCTACCAGGTGGCCTTAGGCCACACGACGGCTCTTGAGAACGAATCTCCACAACAAGCTTTTGCACGTCCCGAACTCCTGGAGTTGAGGGCTTAGTGCATAGGGTGTACTTGGAGGATCATGGGACGTAGTAACCAGGGTTATAAATAAGGTGACTATAATTATAACCCCAATTAGGGTACTTATAACCTTACTTACTAAGTCCCGTGATCCTCCGAGTCGGGTTTATACCCAGAGAGCCCAATACTGTGCATAAACCCTGAACCCGAAACCCTATCGGAAACTCGAATGGCCTGCTAGAAGCTCTCAAGCAACACTCTCTGCCCCAAACACCCTCCCAAAGATCAATGCCAAGCGCCAACTGAGCTTCAATGCTGTTTCGCTACCAAGATCACAGCAACGCGCAAGCTTCTTCACAGAAAACCTACGCTGAGTTGAAGAACCTAACAAATCTATACAATTACTATAGCATACTGCGATCATAATTAGTAGATAACCGATATGTGTATGTATGTATGTATGTATGTATGTATGTATGTATGTATGTATGTATGTATGTATGTATATATGTATGTATGTATGTATGTATGTATGTACGTATGTATGTATGTATGTATCTGTATATGTATATGTATATGTGAATACATATATGTATATACATATATGTATATACAGAAATGTATATACATCGAAGAAGCCGAAGTACCGAACCAATTTGGAGCCTGGGGCTCGGTCTTGCCGGTGGACCAGAGAAGCTGCATCTCCTGGAGGGTCTTGCGGGGTCTATGGCGTACCATAACGGTTTAGGGTTTAGGGTTGAGGGTTTACCCTAAGGCTCCATGTACCCATATAGGAGATACTTAAGCCTTAAAGTACCTATCTAGGGACCCCTTTAAGGCCTAAGTATCTACTCTGAAGGTACATGGAGCCTTTGGGTTAGGGTTTAGGGCATTCACAGAAAGAGCTCTCAGATCTCGAAATCTGCCCGAACTCGCTGCTCAACACTGACACTTTCTCCAGAAAAACGCGATCGCTTGTCTGCAGACGCGCCTCCAAGAACCGTGAAAGGTTTGTCACTGACGCAACATTGCTTTTCGCATCAGGGGGAACAGAACACTGTGGCAATACATGTTTATACCATGGTGGATTCCATGAAAGTGCGTGAAGATCCTGAGACGAAACTGGCCCAAAGCTCCTCGTGCGTTTCTTCCACGTGGATCGCACGATCCACTTCACCAAACTCCTGCCAGTGTTAACAATACCCCTTAAATAAGGAATATACCTTACTTTATAGGGACCTTAATATCATGATTTATGGTAGATATTCCTTGATTAAGGGGTATTGAGCTCTCTGGGTTCTCGTGGTGGCTAAGGACGGCACTTGAAATCGGAACCCAGGTGATGACCACGTGCAGGTGCCGGCGAGCCGCATAAACTGCTGTGCAAAGGTTCCAGAGATCGGAGCCTACAGAAGTCTTACGCAGATACCAATTATAAGTTCATATGAAGTATGAAACGATCACGAACAATCACTCCGAAAAACAGATTGTGACGTTCCCGAACCAAAGATGACACGTGGCAGCGAAGCTTGCCTCCTCTGTCATCAGCGTTCGTAGGCGCATGCGGTCCTCCGTTGAGCGGGCGCAAGCTGTAATTATATGCTACATTTCTCTTGACTTCTGTGCATCAATGCACGAGCTGCAGGAAAGGGTACAACTTCAGATATCAAACTCGCTCGCGGTTGTTTCGCCTTCCCCTCTGCTGGCAGTCCGACGGCACAAGGCTCTGTTTCCTTCGAAATGGACAGAACGGACCCTCTCAGCATTGCGATGCTATGAAAATCATATAAAATCAGCAAGCTGATTCCGCGAAGGAAAGGAAACGGCCCTGATTCAAAAGGTGTTCGGGAATGCTCCTAAATGGTTGTGTTGTGTGTGCATGCTTGCATGTATGTGTGTGTGTATGTATGTGTATATATATATATATACATATATACGTACATATAATACATATATATATATATATATTAACTTATTTATTTAGCTATCTATGTATATGTGTATCTCCCAAAGAAGTTCGAGCGGCAACTCCACAACAGTGCCAAGGGTCCCAGTTCAGCCGCCACTTATCGTAGTCATCCAGCTCACCGTCGTAGTAGCCTGCAGCCGCCGCAAGGGTAAATTTGGAGGTTCGAGAATGTTTGGATACCCTGACAGCAGCCTAAGCTGAGGATGCCCCGCTGCTTGCGGTAACACGTATAGAGCTTCGAGAAGTTGGTCCTGCTGCTGGATTGGGGTTCTACTGCAAGATCAAAAGATGTCGCTTCAGTGGCCCTGCACTGTGCAAAAAGTCCACGCGCTTCTTGCTGTAGGAGAACCCTCCTGGAACTCGACCTTACAAGTCTTTCTGCCGCTACGTGCGAACAAACTCACTGAAACCTACTTCTTGAAGCGGGTCGCCATTGACTAAACTGACCAAACCACACAACTGAACTTCTGAATCGCCATCCCCCTGCAAAGCAAACTACCCAGAGAGCCCAATACCCCTTAATTAAGCAATACACCTTAAATCATAGTATTAAGGCCCCTATAATGTAAGGTATATTCCTTATTTAAGGGGTATTGGGCTCTCTGGGAACAAGCAGAACAAACAGTCCGAATCTTGGACCCCAGACCGGAGCTACTCATCCGGAGGTGGATCTTGAGGCCGACAGCTGCGGCGATGGCGAACCTCTTCAGCATGCTCTTGAAGCGTTGTTCCACAGGATACAGTAATGTAGGGACCTTTAATAATTAGAATAGGTTTTGTGGGCTCCTTATTATAAATTCTAGTACAAGGGGCCCCAAAACCCTTTTCTAATTATTCCCTGAGGCTCCAAGTATACAACTACAGTACCTACTTTGGGGTCTAAAGTCTACAAATGGTACCTAATTTGGGCTATTTGGAGCCCTAGGGCTTAATCCACCCTAAACCCTAAACCCTAAACCCTAAACCCTAAACCCTAAACCCTAAACCCTAAACCCTGTATGAATTGGGGCCCCCATTGCAGAGCGTGTCGAGTCTTCGACCGGCGGGGCCTGAGGGTTCGGGAGATCCTCAATGCATTCCCACGTTCCGAACATTCTAAGGTTGAACCATGGGCCCCTAACATGGGCCCTTAGGGGATTCTAGGATCCCTTAAGGGTATATATAGGGCATATAGTAGGTATATGAGGGTCCCAGGGTTAAGGGCCCATACTAGGGGCCCATGGGTTCTACCGTAGAAAGATGCGATACCCATAGGCCCCATAGTAGTTCCGTTTTGGGATTACCTTATAGGATTAGGGTTTAGGGTTTAGGGTTTTAGGGTTTAGGGTTTAGGCCCCATAGTAGTTCCGTTTTGGGATTACCTTATAGGATTAGGGTTTAGGGTTTAGGGTTTTAGGGTTTAGGGTTTAGGGCCCATAGTAGTTCCCTTTTGGGATTACCTTATAGGATTCTAAATATGAATCCCCAAAAAGGAACTACTATGGGGCCTATGGATAGCTTCCCAGAGAGCCCAACTTACCCCTCAAATAAGGAATATATATATATATATATATAAAGCTATAGGGCTTTAAGGGGTCCATAAGGGTTTAGGGTTTAGACTAAGGTTTAGAGATATACCTTAAGTTATAGGGGCCTTAATACTATGATTTAAGGCGTATTCCCAGTTAATTGAAGGGTCTCGGGCTCTCTGGGGACTTCCATGAAACTCACACTCGGGCCTGCAGTTGAAGGTACAGTAACTCGAGTAGCGCCCATCTCATTCGGGCTTTCTTTTCGGATCCCGGGTTTTTTCAAATATCTAGGACAGTGAATGGCAATCCCGATTTGCTAACCGTACATTTCTGTTTGGGTGTGCGGCCCTAAAGGCCTGCAGGCAGAAGCATTTTGGCTTAGATGCTTTCGTCGGGGGAGGGTTCTTTCTACTCTTTGTCCGTGCATGGAACGACTTTGCTTGACTTTTCTTGGGCGGAGCGCTCTGTAGTGAAATCACAATCCTGGTCCTAGTCTCAGAACTTATAGACAACCCTAATAGACCCCAAACCCTAAACCCCAAAAAACATTACACCAAGAGTTATAGACACGAGCAACATGGCGGCCAAGCTACCGGACCACATCCATGCGGGCGTGGGAGGCCCTGTAATCGTCCTGTTAGCGTGGGGACGGGACACCCTAAACCCTAAACCCTAAACCCTAAACCCTAAACCCTAAACCCTAAAGGCTTGGTGGTGCGATCACCCCTGGAATCCCCAAACCTGAGCCGTGCAGAGGCTTTTGACATATCTACTGTACCTACTATCTATAAACAGTGTGCATGCATGCATGCGCAGATAGATAGACATATATATATATATATACATGTACACATATATGTATGTATATCTATATATATATATATATATACACGTGTATATACACATACATGCATGCAAGCAAATATGCGTGCATACTTACATGGACCCATGTACACACACAGACACACATGCATGCATGCAGACAGACGGACAGACAGAGCTGACAGACACAGACAGCCAAAGACAAACAGAGACAGACAGACAGGCGTCCATGCTTGCTTAAGGCACAAACTCTACAAACGAAGCAGGGTATCCACCAGGCCGGGAAAATGTGTGGGAAATCAAGGGCATCATGTCACAAATCGCTGTTGACACCGCTTGCAAGACACGAAATCATCGGGAGTTGCCGCACGGCCAGACAGCTAGGCCGCACGGGAGTATCTATGAGGACCCCTGCCCCCAAACGTCACAAGCCTGCGCACTCTTATAAGGCACCAGTGCCAAAAACTGCAAGCCCGGATGCAACCTGCTGCTTGAGACCATAAACCATTCGAGAGATCGCCCCAAAGACACCAATAGCACTGGGTACCAACCTTGCTTCAATCATTGCAATGCTGTGGTGCATCTCGAATCCCCATGCCAGGACAGTGCAACCATCATTAAAAGTCTGCAACAGACTAAAGTGAAGCGACGAAGGCACCCAGAGACTCCAAAACTCCTTAATTCAGGAATATACCTTAATTATATTAGGATTCCTATTATAGTTTAAGGTATATTCGTTAATTAAGGGGTTTTGAAGTCTCTGGGCAGTAAGTCTGATCAGATCAGAGCCTCGTCATCCAAGCTCTGCTTCCACGGAAGGTTGAAGCCATCCTCTCCACACCTGACACTGCGACGGCAGGTCCGTTTGCATAGGCCCCATAGTAGTTCCTTTTTGGGAGTACCTTACAGGATTAGGGTTTAGGGTTTAGGGTTTCGGGTTTTAGGGTTTAGGGTTTAGGGCCCATAGTAGTTCCGTTTTGGGAGTACCTTATAGGATTCTAAATATGAACCCCCAAAAAAGGAACTACCATGGGGCCTGTGGGTAGGCATTTGATGGCTTGACGGGTTCCTCGAGGCTTTACGACCCCAGCAGGCTACGGTTACTCATAATAATAGGGTTTAGGGTTTAGGGTTTAGGGTTTAGGGTTTAGGGTTTAGGCTTGAAGTGCAAAAGTTCATGAGCGAGCGCTGCTCTGAAGCATGATATATCACACTGCAGCATGGAGGCGGTGATCTACAACCACCCGACATGAGCAAGAGGTATGATCCCTGCGGCCGTGATGCCTGCGGTTCCACAGGTACTGGCCCTGCCCTCCTCGTTGAGACTTTCGGATTTTGGAGCCAGCGAAGTGTCCATCCAATAGGGGCCTTAATGATTAGAATAGGGTCTTCGGGCCCATTATACTATATTTACAATAAGGAAACCCAAAAAATCGTAGAGGTAATTAAAAAAGCCCCCACAGCATCCAATGTCTCTCGACCTCCAGGAAAGGTTTGGGATGATCAGCTGGTACTTGGAAGATCATGGGACTTGGTAAGTAAGGGTTTAGGGTTTAGGGTTTAGGGTACATGGAGGATCACGGGACTTAGTAAGTAAGGTTAGAAGTACCCTAATTGGGGTTATAATTATAGTTACCTTACTTATAACCCTAGTTACTAAGTCCCATGATCCTCCAAGTAGTTTCTGGATTCTGGAGGCTCCTGTAGGTCTCATCTCTGGAAAATGTGGCAACCTGGTTGTGTCGTTGCAGTCTCCGGGTTAGGGTTTAGGGTTTAGGGTTTAGGGTTTAGGGTTTAGGGTTTAGGGTTTAGGGTTTAGGGTTTAGGGTGCCTAGACTGGGTCCGAACCAATGGGGACGGGACATGCTAAGTTTGACCTCGAGCCTGACTATTTCTGACGCCTGGGATGCCTCCGCTGCTGTGAGGTGGGGCAGGCAAAGGCCCAGAGACTCCAATCTCCCTTAATTAAGGAATATACCCTAAATTATAGTAGGATCCCTAATATGATTTAATTAAGGTATATTCCTTAGTTACGGGATATTGGAGTCTCTGAGGGCCTTGATTCCCCGAGTGCCCTTGCTCAGGTCCTCGGAAGAGGCCGCAGGCCAACATCACCACCGATCGCAGGTTCGAGTAAAACTCGACCTGAGCTGCCGCAAACCCTAAACCCTAACACCCTAAACCCTATAAGCACTAAACCCCAAAACCTAAACCCTAAACCCCTAAACCCTATAAACCCTAAACCCCAAAGCCTAAACCCTAAACCCTAAACCCAAAAAAACAAATCCCTAAACCCGAAAAGGCCTGTCCATCGCTCCAAGGCTTGACGCTCGCCTTCCCTTGTAGCACGCGTACTTCCGAGAAAGGGGGATAAAGGAGGCTACTTGGAGGATCATGGGACTTAGTAAGTAAGGTTAAAAGTACCCTTATTGGGGTTTTAATCATAGTTACCTTATTTATAACCCTATGATCCTCCAAGTAGGGTTTAGGGTTAGGGGTTTAGGGTTTAGGGTTTAGGATGAAGGGGGCTAGGGCTGGTTTGGACTCTGGCGTTTGTCTCGGGTGGCTTGACGCAGCTACTCCCTGGATATGTTTTTGCCAAGACTCTGCATGCATCCGCCCCTCCCAGTATCGCTTGTAGGACGAGTTGGCGCGGAAGACGATGAGAAAGCAGAGGCACTTGCCTCTGCAATTCGGGGCTCTCCAGTCGAGATTTCACTGCCCCGTGGCAGCCCAAGTATATCTACAGTTCACGCTTCGGATTTCAGGCTTGACGTCCTTATGTGCATTTTTTCTGCCCCGACAAGCCCAATGCTAGCATGGTAGCTGCATGCCGCCATGCGACCCCAAATCTCGCTGTGCTTGAAGGCGTTCCCGAAGTTCATGTCGAGGAACTCTTCCTTTGGCAGCAGAGATACAGGTAGCCTAGCTCAGGCCCCCGCATTTTTGTTTACGCTTTTTCCGGCACTTGTGGTGGTGGTGGTGGTGGTGGTGGTGGTGGTGGTGGTGCTGGCGGTGGCGGTGGTGGTGGTGGTGGTGGTGGTGTGGGGTGCAAAGGGTGGGGTTCGCTAGGAATAGCTTTGGACATGGTTTCAAGTTCAAACAACTTTCAAATAGAAATCCCTGAGTAAACAGACACGCACAGTGAATAAAGTTCAAACAACTTTCAAATAGAAATCCCTGAGTAAACAGACACGCACAGTGAATAAAATTCAAACAACTTTCAAATAGAAATCCCTGAGTAAACAGACGCGCACAGTGAATAACTTGTGACAAATAACTTGGAAATAGTTTGAAATAGTTTGAGGCCCAATCCGCCTCCGAACAGACATGACACCCCTGCACAAAAAAACGACGCCGTGAGTAAAGAAGCGCCCTAAACCCTAAACCCTAAAACCCTAAAGCCCTAATTAAACCCTATAAACCCCTAGCATCAGCCTGACTCACGCGGTTCCTGCTTCCGCAAACGGACATGACGAGGATCAACCCATGCCCTGGTGTCGGCCCCATAATATACGGGCCTTCATAGTTAGAATAGGGTGTTGGGGGTTCCTTTTAAAGGGTTCCGTAAAGGCTTCTATAAGGGCTGCTATAAGGGTTTAGGTGTAGGGGCCTTAACAGTTAGAATGGGGTTTGGGGGGTATATTATACTATAGTTACAATGAGGAATCTCCAAAATAGTATCGGTAGTTATTTAGGCCCCTCTCTTACCCGGGTGCTCGTTTCTGCCGACACGGGAGAAGGTGCAAAGGCAAAATCAGCCGAGCTCCCTCATGCCTGGTCCTCCCACGACTGGCAACCAAGGTCGAAAAGCAGCATCATGAGGGTTTAGGGTTTAGGGTTAACCCTAAACCCTAAACCCTGACCCCTAAACCGTATCATGAGCACCAGCTCCTGGCCTCGTTTCAATCAGCTGGCTTGTCCCTGGGCCTGGCGCCGGTTTAGGGTTTAGGGTTATCGGATCAGTTTGCTAGCATCGCCAGCATCAGCAGCGCTTCCGCGTTTGCCCTGATGCCCGACACCGGCGAGCAAAGGTTGGGCTCGTCGATCCGGCAAAAAAGGCGGCTAGCTTACCCTAAGGGTCCATGTACCCAAATAGTATATACATTGTACCTATATAGGGACTACATTAAGGCCAAAGTATATACTATTTGGGTACATGGACCCTTAGGGTTATGTCGATTTGTAGGAACCTGTGCCACCACACAGCATGCTCGTCAGCAAGCATCTAGGCCACATTTTGTTTCGGGTTCGAGCTGCAATTTCTCCCTCCACCAGAACAAACAAACACTAAGCCTTTTGCGTTGTCGAGGCTTTAAAATCCGGTCTTCGATGCCCAAGTGTCGAGAAGAAAAGCCGCCACCAGGTAAACAAAGAAGAGGCCCAGCTTGTTGCAGCAGGCCTGCGATAAGACTGTGCTTGAGGGATATGGGACTTAGTAACTAGAGTTATAAATAAGGTGACTATAGCTATAACCCCAATTAGGGTACTTATAACCGTAATTACTAAGTCCCATGATCTTCCAAGTGCTGCTACTGGGTTTGAGTGGTGTTGTTCTTGGGGTCTTTGTTTGGCATTGCGATGCAAACGCAAACAGACTCAAGGACAAAACACGTAAATGCCGTAGATGCACTGCCAAGCTAAAGCATGCGTGCATAATCTGAATCATGAACAGATAAGCAAAAATACAAATGGTACCATGCTTCATGTGCTAAAGAGATCCCATGAGCAACCGCGCATACTGAGCAGCTCATGATTCGAAGGGACTCACGCATGAGATGTCCTGTCAACACACCAGACTTCATCCCTAGAATAGGCTTGCCATCTCGGAGCCACCGAGTGCTTCCCCTAAACCCCAAAACCCTTAAGACTCTATAACCCCCAAAAACCTAAACCCCTGTAAAGCTCAAACTGCAAGCCGGGCTGCCTGGATGGTCGTTCCCTCCCATCGGAAGATGACGTCGGTCCAAGACGCGGCATTGTACCAAATCATGCGATTGCGAAAAAAGGGATCCCTGACCCCGACTAAGTCTGACAACGTGCTCCTATAACTCGGCGCGAGCGCACGATGGTCACTGATGTAGTTAAAAACCCAATTACAGGCCGCCCCATTCGGGCAAGTGGCTGCGAATCCAGACAGTTCTCACTGAAACCGAGATGCAAAGCTCCAGTTGTTGACAGGAGAGGGTTCTTGAACTTTCATGTTGCGTGGGCTTGAATAGGGGCCTGAATCATTAGAGTAAGGTCTTGGGGATATTATACTAGAGTTAATAAACATTTAGTTATATTATCCTACATTTATTAATGATTAGAATATATATATATATATATATGATATACTAAAGTTATTAATGATTAGACATGAATGATAATGATTTTGTTAGTTGTCTATGGTTAGAAATGTATTGGGTGTCAGCCTGTGGGCTGCAAGTCTCAGCGTCGGCGAGGTCACATTGCCCTGGGTGTCTCTCAGCTGGAGCCGAGATGACCGGCGGCAGTCAGACTCAAAGCCATCTCCCAGGGTGTCGGGTTTAGGGTTTCAGGCTTCGGATTTAGGGTTTTGGGTTTAGGGTTTCGGGTCTAGGGTTTAGCGTTTCGGCTTTAGGGTTTAGCGTTTCGGGTTTAGGGTTTAGCATTTCGGGTTTAGGGTTTCGGGTTTCTTGCACCTTCCTGAAAGGGCCGGCATCGTTGCTCTTAGCCGTTCAGACCCATGTTGACTCCGGGAACCCTCAATCCTCAAAACCCTGTAACATGGGGGCCTTCATAAATAGAATAATAGGGTTTTGAGGGTTCCTTTAGAAGGGTTCCTTAAAGGGTTCCAGAAGGGCTACTACAAGGGTTTAGGCTAGGTTTAGGGTATAAGGGCCTTAATAGTTTCAATAGGGTTCTAGGGTATTTAGGCTATAAAAAATAATAAGGAACCACCCAAAAAAAGGTATTATTGGTAATTCTGTAGGGCCCCTCTATTAGATGAGCTGAGACTAGGACACGAGGCACAAAGGATTTTCCAGTAGAGTTTTGAGTCAGGCATATCGCTCCTTGGAAGTTGTTCAAAGGCTCCGTTTCTATGGGACTCTGTTGATAGGGTTTAGGTTTAGGATTTAGGGTTTAGGGTTTAAGGTTCAGGGTTTCGGTAGTAGGGCTAAGAAGGGTCCCCTTTCAGGGGTCTCCCTAATACTACCTAGGAGTTGAGGCCTCGCAGAAACCTCAGACTTACACTAGACCTATAGTCTCCATTGTAGTTCCTTTTTGGGGATACCTTATAGCATCCTTAATATATATTTGGTTAAACCGAAAAAAGGAACTACAATGGAGACTATAGGGAACCCCTATTCAACCGTTCCAGACCAGAAAATGCTTCAGGACGGAAGCAGATAAACCCAGGAACTCCTGCGACCAAGAATCGCCTTGATTACGATGCACTTACTTGGAGGATCATGGGACTTAGTAAGTAAGGTTATAAGTACCCTAATTGGGGTTATAATTATGGTTGCCTTATTTATAACCCTAGTTACTAAGACCCATGATCCTCCAAGTACTACACCTTACTTCGAACAATCGTTGCGAAGATCGTGCCTATGGCTTATAGAGCTTGTGGCACAGGCAAAAGGGTTTCCGGGGGGTGGGGGGGGGGGGTAGCAGAGCCGTTGCACCTTGTCGGCCACCTCTGCGCTGACGGCTTCCTGGCACAGGCTCCACTGCTCATGCTACGAGGTGCTGCTGGGCTTGTTGCACTATCAACACGAGATGGGTTTGGTCTGAGACTGAAGAGAGGCAAGCACGCGTGAAGGGTCAGGCAGAAACCGCTGAAACATCTTCCTTGCTTCACACTGCTCTTCCAGTTCGCCCGCTCGTGCAATCGCGGCCAGAAGCTTTGCATCAAGTCCGTAAACACAGGGGGCTTAACTCTTCAACGCCGTACCAAAAGTTAACCGCACACAGGATATCCTGATCCCTTTGCAGGACCCTCCAAAACCGCCCTCACTTGGAGGATCATGGGACTTAGTAACTAGGGTTATAAATAAGGTAAGTATAAGTATAACCCCAATTAGGGTACGTATAACCTTACTTACTAAGTCCCATGACCCTCCAAGTACAGAATATCAATTCGCCACGCCTTCAGGTAGGCGCGGATGTTGGCCTGTAGGGCCAGATCTGAAACTTTTTGTGAGATTCTGTGAGGACTCTGCAGCTTCTCAGATGATTAGGGTGACTAGAGACACCCCAAACCCTAAACCCCTGAACCCTCAACCCTAAACGGAGCCTTAGTATGCCTTCAATCATATTAAGGCCCCGATAACTTAAGGTCTATTCCTTACTTAAGGGGTATCGGGCTCTCTGGGAATCGCTACACCCACACCTGGGTCTCCTCCGCCTGCTCGGGTGTGGCAACCTTGCCGGTTCCGATGGCCTCGGAAAGGGTTTAGGGTTTAGGGTTTAGGGTTTATCGCTTATAGGGCTTATAGGGTTTAGGGTGTATAGGGTTTAGGGTTTATAGGGTTTTGGGTTTAGGGTGTGAGGTTTAGGGTTTAGGGTGTTGGGTTTAGGGTTGAGGGTGTAGGGTGTCGGGTTTAGGGTTTAGGGATGGCTCTCTTTAAAGCTGTGTCCTCTGAACTTTCAGCTGGAATTCATGTCAGCTGTCAGCTGAGATCACTTATCCCCGACATTCGCCCAAAGACCTGAACCGTTTTCGTTGTAGTCCTCTTGGGTGAGAGCTTATGGAGTTTAGGGCCCGGGCTTAGGATTTCTAGAGTTTAGGCGAAGGTGGGGCGGGCCCCTTGAGATAACACAGAGACATCCAATGCACCACAAGAGGGGCAGTGCACGCCAAGACGCCCAGACCGGCTCGTAGGCGATCACAATGTTGTCCTGCCGAAAAAACTGTAGCTTAAGCCTGCCAGACATGATAATATACAGATACCCAGAGAGCCCAATACTCCTTAATTAAGAAATATACCTTAAATCATAATACTAAGGCCCCTAAAAATTTAAGGTAGACGCCTAAACACTAGACCCTAAACCCTTATAGATCCCTTTAAGGGCTCCTATAATAACTTAAGGTGTATATATTCCTTATTTAAGGGGCTAAGTTGGGCTCTGTGGGGAACCCTCCATATAATTATAGTATGATGGGTCCCAAAACCCCATTGAAAATTATTAAGGCCCCCTACATCCTCAACCCTATAACTTAAGGTATCTTCCTTATGTAAGGGGTAGGTTAAACACTAAACCCTAAACCCTAAACCCTAAACCCTAAAAACCCTGCTCTGGGCAGCAGTCCCAGTTCTTAAAGAAACCGCCAAACCCTATTCTGTAAGGAACCCCTTAAAGGAACCCCCAAACTCCCTTATTTAATGGGGTAAGTTGGGCTCTCTGGGCAGCAGTCCTCCAAATACCCTAAACCCTAAACCCTATGAGCCCTATGAGCCCTATAGACCCTAAACCCTAAAAACCCTGCTCTGGGCTCTGCAGTCCCAGTTCGTGATCTTCGGGATCACCGCGGCGAGCTGACGCTTGTTCACCTCACGGTAACGTAGGGGCCTTAATGGTTAGAATAGGGGTTTAGGGTTTTGGGAGTTCCTTTAAAGGGTTCCTTATAAGGAGTTCTATAAGGGCTACTATAAGGGTTTAGGGTGTAGGGGCCTTGATGGTTAGGATAGGGGTTTGGAATTTAGGGGTTCCTTTAAAGAGTTCCTAAAAGGGTTCTATAAGGGATACTATAAGGGTTTTAGGGTATAGGCATAGGGGCCTTAATAATCAGAATAGCTTTTTTCTTTTTGTTTAACGGGCCCTTAAAAGGGTCTACAAGGGTTACTATAAGGGCTACTATACCGGTTCAGGGTTTAGCATTATAATAAATAGAATAGGGTTTGGGGTTTATTATACTATACTTCCAATACGGAATCCCCAAAATAGCATTGGTAAGTATTCAAGCCCCTACATTAAGCTTCAAGCGGTGCATCTTGTCTGGCTAATCCAGCCGTCGCGGCTCGACGAGTCAAGGTGTCCACACTGTCTGCAGCATGGGCTGCCAGAGTGAAGCCAGCCCTATTAAACCCGATTAAACCCCATTAAACTCTATTAAAACCCTATCAACCCCTACAGGATCACAAAGCCCGGCCTCGTCCGTCTTGCCGGCCTCCCGCTCCTCGAGGAGCTCGCCGATGCAGAAGATCACCTGGCAAGAAAGAAAAGTGAATAGGGTTTATAGGTTTTAGGGTTTAGGGTTTAAGGGTGTAAGGGTTTAGGGTTTGAGGGTTTTAGGGTTTAGGGTTTGAAGGTTTTAGGGTTTAGGGTTTTAGGGTTTAGGGATTTAGGGTTTCAGGGTTTAGGGTGTAAGGGTTTAGGGTTTATGGGATTTGTTTGGGGCTTTTGGTTCGGAGTTAGGGTTTTTTTTAAGGCATATAGGGCCTCATTAGGGGTCTAGGGCATGAGGGCTCGAGGCTTTAGAGCTCTTGTGTTTAGGATTTAGGGTTCACTGTTTGAGACGTCATCTTTAGGATAGGGGACTGGTTTTTGCCAGCATTCCGAATCGCATCATACCAAGTTTCATGTTGAGGATAATGCCGATGCCAGCACGAGTTTTCAGACTCAGTACTCACTGTGTCAACTATGGTGTCAGTCGGAAATCTTTTGGTTTGCAGTATTCTCTAGGCATGCAGCGGGATCTTATAAGGCAGCAGACACTGGCCTCTGGGACAAATCACAGTTTCGTAGGGGTATGTGCACCTGCGTACCTGACACACGTTTAGAATCGTGCCTCTCGCTCTGCCAGGCCTTACAAGGTTTGTGGAGGAGGGACATAGTGTAAGAGTGTATTTCAAGTCTGTTTTCTTGGAGAGAAGAAGAGTTTGTTGGAGAAGTGAAGCCGAAGGAGTTCTTGTTGCCGAGCCCTGGCCCGTCGAACAACAGCCAAGGTTTGACGCAACTCATCCCTCGAAAAATCAACCCGCCCTCCCTACGTGCTTGTAGGGGCTCCCTTAAACTTGAAACCTTTCGCTGCACCAATCTGAAAAAACCTCAACAGCCTGTCAACTTGAAAGGGTGGAGCCTTGATCCCGGCTGCCTGGCACTTCTCCACCTTCACAGCCGTGTCCTGTTTGAGGCAGAGTCTGCAAGGCCAGATTGCTCAGGGCTTGTTAGGATTTAGGATTTAGGGTTTACGTAGGGTTTAGGGTTTAAGGCTTAGGGTTTAGGGTTTAGGGTTTAGAGTTTAAGGTTTAGGGTTTAGGGATTCTCTTTGGGAGATATAAGACTCTCATGAGACTCCTACACATTGGCAGAAAGCTCCGTTTCGGAGCTGCAAGACTCCAAGCTGCCAATATGGTCTCCCTCTTCAGGTGATTCCGACAAACCTTAACTCCCTAGAGACTCCAATATCCCTTAATTAAGGAATATACCTTGAAACATAGTAGGATCCCTAATATGATTTAAGGTATATTCCTTAATTAAGGGAAATTGGAGTCTCTGGGTCCTGTCTTTTCGATGGCCCCGCCCCCTCGGGATATGGGCGGGCTTCTTCTTTGTTCTCATTGCCACCCTCCTCCATGGGACAATTTCGTGATCTCTTCTTAGAAACTGAAATTGGTAGGGATCCGCACCATGTGAAATCTTCAAAGCTGCAGAGCAAGCGGGGACAGACAACAGTCTTGTGATACAGGTTCCGGAGATCCGGAGAAATCAACAAACAAGCACCACATCGAACAGAGTGATCCTGTTCGCGGAACTCCATTGCAAGGGCGAAAGCGATGATGTACGGAGCAATGCCAAAATAGCAGAGCTCCGGAGCAATCCGACCGCCCCGTACCAATTCTTCGGGTTTCCTAGAAGCTGCCTCAAGCTACAGGTCAAGGGAAGAGCAACATAGTATGACCTTGTGATCCGAACGACATCCTAAAACCCAAACGCGACACCTTGGGGACCCTTCTCCCTCAGTCCTGCTTAGAAACTCGTGGTCTCTCTTAAAACGAACCAACACCCATGTGATCAGAGAGCCGATTGTGGTTGCCCAGAGAGCCCCACTTACCCCTTAAATAAGGAATATATCTTAAATTATAGGGGCCTTAATATGATGATTTAAGGTATATTCCTTAATTAAGGGCCCTAAACCCTAAACCCTGAATCCCCAACCCTAAACCCTAGGATTTAAGGTATATTCCTTAATTAAGGGGTATTGGGCTCTCTGAGTTTGAAGATCTCCAGAATCCTGCCATCCCTGTCCACCCTACGGGTTTCCTGCCCCTCGATTCGGCTATTTAGGGTTTACTTGGGGGGATCATGGGACTTAGTAACTAGGGTTATATAACTAAGGTAGCTATAATTATAACCCCAATTCGGGTACTTATAGCCTTACTTACTAAGTCACATGATCCTCCAAGTAAGGTTTAGGGAGCAGGTTGCTTGTAGGCCTCCGAGCAGATTTAGGGGTGCTGCTTCATCGCTTGATCGGAGCCTTGTGCTGCTGAGGCCCAGCTCAATCCCCAAGCAAACGGAACCCTAAACCCTAAACCCTAAAAACCCTAAACCCTAAACCCCACCCTAAGACAACCCGACCTGATGGAAGCTTTGTCCGGAGCCCTCGAATGCCACACTCAGCTTCTGCCGCCTCGTCGGATTCGCCATACTTGCTTCGACGTTCCGAGTGGCCGATGAGGGTATATGGCACCTCCAACTGTCTGAGCCCGGACGCTGTCAGTAAGCGTTGGGTATACTGCCCCCATACAGTAACAGTCTATAATAGGGCTACTATATTAAGGGCCTAATATATCCATAATATAAATATTATCCAACTGTTAATGAGTGGGGGCAGTACCCAAAGTAACCGTTTTGAGTCCTGAAGCTGTCAATTGGGAACTCTTCGAGACTTTGGGTCTCAAACCGGGGCCCCACGAGAGGCTTATGCTGGTTACAGAGGGTTCATACAAGATCTCAGCCACCAAACCACGATAGCATTCGACAATCTTCATAGCAGCTGGAGGTCTAAGATCGGAGCTACATCACCAGGCACCCTCCCTGAAGGACTTGTGGAGTTTGAGACTGGGCTTGAGGGAGTTTAGGGCGTAGGGCTTGAGTCTGGGGTTTGGGTTGCAGGTTTAAGGATCTCTTGCGAGTAAGCTGTTCGAAGCAGCAGGCACAGCGCTCTGAACATGGCAAATCCAGGATATCAATGAGGGGTCGAATTTCTGCTGAAGGTACCCACTGAACGGCCACATGATACTTCCAGAAAGCCTGAGGCATGCACAAAAAGATACTAAACCTCAGATCCAAGGCCTAAAATTCATAACTTACCCATGCGCAAGCCCGCAAACGTCAAGACACCCGGAACGGCAGAAGGCAGCAACCAACCAAACAATTGAAGGAGCCTCCATGTCCTGCAGATGCACGGCCTTGGCAAAGGTATATTCCTTTTTTTTGGGTTGAGGTATTCGGCTCTCTGGGTACTGAATCTCAGAAAGAGCTCAGATTCGATTGATCGGAGCGAGGAGATTACGGGGGACTTCTGGAGAAGCGCCGAGCAGGCCCTGCGCCGCCGCAATGTAAGAGGGCAACATTCGCCCTACAGATGTTCCTACTTGGAGGATCATGGGACTTAGTAACTAGGGTTATAAATAAGGTAACTATAAGTATAACCCCCA
>CAJNDV010034817.1:0-10885 GCA_905221635.1 Symbiodinium sp. CCMP2456 | reverse complement strand
TAAGGTAACTATAAGTATAACCCCCAATTAGCGTACTTATAACCTTACTTACTAAGTCCCATGATCCTCCAAGCAGTTGTCCCTGCGCCACTTGATGCCGCAACAACCTGAATCTGAACCCGTGTTGATAGAGTGTCCGCTCAAAGGAAGCTGTAAGCATGAAGCTAGTAGGAGCCTTAATAATCAGAATAAGGTTTTGGGGTATATTATGATATAAGTATAACAAGGAACCCCCAACTAATCTAGGTAATTATTCAGGCTCCTATATGAATGATCGATTATGAATGATCGATCTGAAACTCCTGCCGACGGACTGCAGGAATGCACAACTGTGCGAGAGAAGCTTCAAGTGCAGAGCTTCGCTGGACTGTCATGTGTGCGCATTTCGAACTGGCACACCCAGAGAGCCCAACTTACCCCTGAAATGAGGAATATATACCTCAAATTATGGGGCCTTGATACTAGGATTTGAGGTATATTCCTTAATTAAGGGGTGCTGGGCTCTCTGCTGCAGTATGTATGTGCTAGAAATTAACCACAATGGAGCAGATGGCACTATTCGACAGCGAGCGCGAAACCCAGAGAGCCCAACTTACCCCTGAAATAACGGAGTATATACCCTAAATCCTACTATTAAGCCCCCCCCATAATATAAGGTATATTCCTAAATCCTAAACCCTTAGAGGCCCCCATAATGTAAGACATATTCCTTAATGTAAGGGGTAACAGGGTTTAGGGTTTAGGGGTAAGTTGGGCTCTCCAGGGAAACACTTCAAGCTGCAGACAAATGCGCTCCCCCGAAGGTCCGCATGCTACTTGGAGGATCATGGGACTTAGTAAGTAGGGTTATAAATAAGGTAACTATAAGTATAACCCCAATTAGCGTACTTAGGGTTTAGGGTTTAGGGTTTAGGGTGTACTTGGAGGATCATGGGACTTAGTAACTATAGGGTTATAAATCAGGTAACTACAATTATAACCTCCAAATAAGGTACTTATAACCTTCAAACCCTAAACCCTAAACCCTAAAAGACCTAAAAACCATAAAAACCCTAAACCCTAAATCCAAAAGCCCCTAAAAACCCTAACTTACTAAGTCCCATGATCCTCCAAGTAGGGTCATGCAAAGAGCAGCTCTTTCTGGGCCCTGACAAGAAAACACAACGCAAGGTTCGATGTCTTTAAAGGGTTTAAGGTTTAGGGTTTAGGGTTTATAGAGTTTAGGGTTTAGGGGCTTGGGGTTTGGAGTTTAGGGGTTTAGGGTTTAGGTTTTAGGGGTTCAGGGTATTGGTTTAGGGGTTTAGGGTTTAGGGTTTAGGGTTTGTAGGGTTTAGGGTTTAGGGTTTAGGGGTTTAGGGGTTTAGGGTTTAGGGGTTTAGGGGTTTAGGGCTTAGGGTTTAGGAAAACACAACGCAAGGTTCGATGTCTTTAAACTAATCTACTGGTTCCCTGTTGGGGCTATAGCAAAAATGATCATTCTTAATCCTTATTCGGTTTTCTTATAACAAAAATGTAAAATTAAGATTGTATCCAAAAAGGACTCGGTCTAATTGAAGAGCACTCAACATCCAACACCAAAGGCAGATATTCATACGGCATAAACGATTTCCTAAGAAAACCGCAAACCCTCAACCGCCGTAGTGCTCTTGACTGGGCCCCAGACGGTCCACTCACCCGTGAAGGCACCCATTTCCTTGGAATCCAAAGGCTCGGACCATGTTGGCTTTGCCACGGGCTTCTTTCACACAGCCTGGCTACAAGGAGCCCACAAGTGGTTTCCAACCTTAAACTTTCCAACCGATGTAAGCGCATATGACATATGATTTCTTCGGTGGTCGTTTCTTGCTGTGTTCGCCTTAGCCTGTGACATTGAAAATTCATGGCCGTGAGCAACTCGCGCCTAGAACAGTCGAACACAAACGGCTGAGACAGAGGTGTAGGTACTTGGCTTGAGGCCAGAGTGCAGGGGCTGCAGTCTTCAAACATTCAGTAATAAACTGGGAAAAGGTATATACTTTTGGGCTAGTTATATTATATTATAAGAACCAACACCCACAAAAAAACAAAAACACCATACTACTGAACATCCTAGTTCATGCGAGCATCATTCTTGCCCACGTTCTGCGAGGAGACCTGGCGCCAAGAGGGGTGAAGGATCCCGGGAAGCTTCTTGCAAGAGGCGGTCCCGTGCTCAGGCGCTGCTTGAAGGAGTTCATCATGAACCCAGGGAGCCCAACTGACCCCTTAATTAAGGAATATACCTTAAATCTTCATATTAAGGACCCTATAATTTAAGTCCCTGAGAAAGGGGTATTGGGCTCTCTGGTGAACGCCACAAAAGCACCAAGCTTGTCTCCTGAAACAAACTGAACCGCTTACAGGGCTTCGTCAAGTGACGGCAACTGAATCTAACACTTCGGAGCCTGCACGCCTAAATCCCCTTCAAGACCCAAACGCTCGAGGCCACACCTTCCATCCCATTTCTGGATCTGAACGGTTCGATAAGGAAGAAGCAAGCACTGAAATTTCAATCACCCATGTATAGGGGCTGAATAATTTTAGAATAAGGCTTTGGGCTCCTTTATAGCACAGCTATAATAAGGACCTTCCCCCAAAATCGTATAGGTAATTCGCCTCGGCCCCCGGCAGAAGCGGTCAGAGATTCCTATTCGGACTTCCTCTATTCCTCAACGGATTTGGGCTCTCTGAAGGGAGGCCGCGCCAGCGCCTGGTCTGCCTTTGCCCGACGCCGTTCTGGCCCCCCTTCCTGCCTTTTTGCCCGGCCCCCGCCCCCGCCTTCCACCCCCCTGCCCCTCCCCTGCTGGCCCCCACACCCCCAGCCTTGCTTCTTTGCTCCGCTTGTTTGTGCTCAATCTCCTCCCCTTCCCGGTCCTCGTCCGCTCCGCCAACGGCGCCTTCAAGGCACCAGCAGTTCGTTGGCCCTCTTTGTTTGCGGCCGGGCCGAAGCGGACGACGCGAAGCGTTTAAATTATTTAGGCCCCGAAATTACCCTAAACCCTAAACCCTAAACCCCTAAACCCTAAGCCCTAAACCCTAAACCCTAATCCCTAAACCCTATAGTACAAACCTGCAGGCCCCAGGTTCTTCCCCAAAGCGCCTGCATACCAAGGCCCTCCAGGCCGGCTTTGACGGATCCTCGGGGGCTCGTTGCAAGGCGAAGAGCTGCGAAGGGTCGGGTCACTGTTTAGGGCTTAGGGCTTTGGGTTTAGGGTTTAGGGTTTAGGGCTTAGGGTTTAGGGGTGTGCTTGTATACGAGGACCGATTCATGTACCCTCAAATAGGGGTTTAGGGTCCCAAATTATGGGTATTTAGGGTCTAATAGAGGGTAGATGGAGGGTCTAGGTAAGTTTTGGGCTTATCGTCCACAGGAGCGGTCTTCCCTTGATGGTTCAATGCTGTAGAAGTCGAAGCCCCCAGCAGCTTATGTAGGGGCCTTAATAATTAGAATAGGGTTTTAATTTGGGATCCTCTATACTATAATTATATTAAGGAACCCCTAAAACCCTATTAAGATTATTAAGGACCCTTTTACCCTAAACCCTTGTAGTAGCCCTTAGAGAACCCTCTAGGAAACCCCCAAAAACCCTACTCGAAGTATTAAGGCCCCTATATATCCAGAGAGCCCAATACCCCTTAAATGAGGAATAGACCTTAAATTATAGGGGCCTACATATTATGATTTAAAGTATATTCCTTATTAAAGGGGTTTTGGGCTCTCTGGGTTTAGGCGGGCGTGACCTCTCAGGTGGTAAGCGCTTTGACCCTTATAGGGTTTCGGACAGCTGCACCCCCCATCCTGCGTGACGGGACATGGCTAGGACGACCCTGTGATTCCAGCCCAAAATCACAAAGAAACAGATCACAAGACCACTACTGTTGCTTGCTACGACATGTTCACTATTATATGCAGACTCAGCTTCCCCAGGACGCCCATGCTCCGAAAGATTTGCAGGTCTTCAGGGCTCTTTTGCGTCACGCTTCGGAATATCATGTTCGTGGACGAGCATGTCTGGGTTGACGATTGAAGCCAAAGGGTCAACATGAACTTGTTTTGCAAACCGCTTAGCCACTTAAAGCTTCAGTCGCAACCCATCCCGCAACATGAAGCATCCGTGTCTCAGACTTAGACGCTGAGCTACCAAAACGGGCTGTCAGCCCATACTTCGTCTAGTTTGGAGCGAAATGAGACCCTTGAAGGGCAAATGCACGCAAAACACGAAGAAACGGTCGCAACACCCCGAGTTAAACCAACCGCTTCAATCCAGACGACCCCATCCGACTCGAAGCTTCAAGAGAACCGGGTTTCTGAGACTTCGTAAATTTTTCAGTAATTACTTAGTTCAGGGTCGGAGGACTTTAGGTTGGCTCGGCTTTCACGCTGAATATTATGCGCTTGTGGCAGTAGCCAGACAATCACCGCTGAGCTCGTCGGGCACATGCACCACGCCCCTCTGGAGAGGGTATGTATCCCTAAGGGCCCATGTGCCCAACTAGTACATACTTTGGCCTTAATGTAGTCCCTATATAAGTACTTTGGGGCCAATGTACATACTATTTGGGTACATGGACCCTTCCTTGGGGACCAAATGACCCTTATAAGTAATGGGCCCTATACCCCTATACTATGAATCCCTATATTTTATATGAACCTGAAACCCTTTTCGGGATCATTTCGTCCTTAAGGTTAGGGTAAGTCAATTTCTGCGATCCTGACCGGTAGCTACAGGCTATACTGGGCCTGCCACTTAAGGACGAAATGATCCCGAAAAGGGTTTCAGGTTCATATAAAATATAGGGATTCCTAGTATAGGGGTATAGGGCCCATTACTTATAAGGGTCATTTGGTCCCCAAGGTAAGCCTGACATGAAGCCAAAGAAGACAAGCCACCCAGGTGAAGCGCAGTTGGAGCAATCACGACTTCCACCTTGTCCTGCACTTGGAGGATCATGGGACTTAGTAACTAGGGTTATAAATAATGTAACTATAATTATAACTATAACCCCAATTAGGGTACTTATAACCTTACTTACTAAGTCCCATGATCTTCCAGGCAAACAGCCACGGCCAGTGTGGGCAGGGTCTCAAGTGATGGGACTCTCAAGCTGAAGCTACCCATATAGGCCCCATAGTAGTTCCTTTTTGGGGTTCATATTTAAAATCCTATAAGCTAATGCCAAAAAGGAACTACCATGGGGCCTATGGGTACTGTTCATCTCATTTACGGTTGCGCAGCGACTCGGAGAGCAAAATTTAATACTATTTTACAGAAGCCTCTTTATTCACGTGAGTGGCCGACCTGACACAGGATGTCTTCCTTGCGTGAGCGATCGGCTGCCGATCTAAATTCCAGACTTGGGGGCGTGGGGAGTTAGGCTCATTGAGATATATATGACGCGTCCGCTGCTGCTGCTGCTGCTGCTGCTGCTGCTACTACTACTACTGCTTCTTCTCCTACTCCCACTCCCACTCCTAGTCCTGATGCTACTCCTACTCCTACATTTGCTGCTTTTGCTACAAGAACTGCTACTGCTGCTGCTACCGCTACTGCGACCACCACCGCCAGCACCACCGCCAAGAGGACCACCTTCACTAGTCTAAGTGTTCGATTTTTATGCACATGTCACCATGTGGATAACCATGTGTGCGAGAGGGAACTTATATGGTCCACCTGCCCTTCGAGAAGCGTATGTCACACAACCCTAGAACCCCAACGAAATCACCCGAACCCACAACCGTAAATTAAACCAATACTTCCATTTGGGCTCTCGGTAGAAGGGTAGCGGCGAAGTATGAGCTCTCGGATCCGTCAGCCGAAACGCTGCCAGTAATATGTACAAGGGCCTTTCATATCAACATCGGGGTTGTGGGGGTATAAAATCATTCCTCTATCCACTTCTTACTAGAGACTACAAGAACTGACTACAACACAACAAATCCCTGCCTTGTCGAAACCTTTCTCTTTCCACGCTTCGACCAGGGCCTCTTGGGTTCGCAGGGCAGGACAGCTTTCGGTTGTCGTTGGCTTTTTTGCTGTCGTTGCTGCAGCTGCTGCTGTTGTTGTTTGTTGTTGTTGTTGTTGGCAGATGTTGCTGTTGTTGTTGTGGTGGTGGTGGTGGTTGTTGTCGTTGTCGTTGTCGTTGTCGTTGTCGTTGTCGTTGTCGTTGTCGTTGCGGCCGTGGTGGTGGTTGTGGTTGCTGCTGCTGCTGCTGTTGTTGTCGTTGTTGGTGGTGGTGGGGATGGTGGGAGGTGGTGGTGCTGGCATTGCTGTTGTAGTTGGTGCTGCTGCTGCTGCTGCTGCTGCTGCTGCTGCTGCTGCTGCTGCTGCTGCTGCTGCTGCTGCTGCTGCTTCGGCCGCAGTGGTCCTGGTGACAATGCTCATGTTGGCTTTAATATTAGTGTGGAGAATAGTGTTGATGTTGTTGTTGCTGCAGCCGTTGTCGTTGTTGTTGGTGGTGTCGCTGTGTCTGTTCACCCCGTCTGGCAAGCTACAGTAGGTGGTGCGGCAAAGGAATAACGAACTTCCGGACAAGTTAAACGGCTTGCTCAAGGTGCGAAGGAGATCTTTAACCGACACGAATGGGGTGTCGACGACTTGATGCCCTGACTGCATGGTGTATATTTATCACAATTGCTCATCGTACGATGTCCGCTTCACATGCTGTGTGCAAAACCTCAAACTGTCGGAAGCATAGTGCAGTCGTGTATACATCCTAGGCTTCAGAGACAGTTCCTGAATTGAGGACTAATTGGGGTCGCCACTGAAACACGGCTAAATCATAGAATCATGGTTGCATTTACGGCTGTTCATTGTTGTTTCATCATCCTCACGATCACTGCCATCATCAGCTCAATCCTCATTACCACCACCACCCACACTGCCACCGCCACCCCAATCCCCGCCACAGAAACCTCGCAGCCAGCCACTGAATCGCCCCCACTTCTAAGGCCTCAACCACTACATTCCTGCACAGCCCCTTCTGGCCTGCCTACACCTTGAGTTTCAAAGCTTATCCCCAAGGCTCAAAATAGCCCAAAAGCCTTACATAGTATAGTCTTTGGGCCCAAAAGCCTTAAAATATGGGGGTTTCCGAAAATAGGGGACCCTAAAATAGTACCCTAAATAGTAGGATCCTTATTATAAGGACCCCTAAAAAAGGTACCCCTTCTTTTCGGGAACTCCCATATGAGTCCTTAGAGCCTCAGGGTATAGCGGTTGCGCCCTAAACCCTAAACCCTAAACCCTAAATCCTAAACCCTAAGGCCTAATCCTATCAGGTAATCCCAAAAAGGAACTACTATGGGGCCTATGGTTGCGCACTACGAGACCGAGGCAGGCTCCTTGGCATCCGCCAGCTTGCTGGGGTTGCACTTCCAGTTGCCACCAACAATTGGCCTTCAAAGGCCGAGCGCTGCTTTGCGTCGTCCCAGCGAGCCCAACTTACCCCTTAAGTAAGGAATAGACATTAGATTATAGGGGCCCTAATATTTGGATTTAAGGTATATTCCTTAATTAAGGGGTAAGTTGGGCTCTCTGGGGAGCGCTGCTTGGCGTCGTTGTGCGAAAGGCATGATAATCTTTGCAGGGAATAACTCTACCCATAGGCCATAGGCTCCATAGTAGTTCCTTTTTGGGATTACCTTGTAGCATTCTAAATATGAACCCCCAAAAAGGAACTACTATGGGGCCTAACGGTAACTTTAGGTCAAGGCTGTCAGCTCTGGGGAGCCGGATCTTGAGCTGGTAACACTTCAGGCCCAGATGGACAGCCAGAGAGCCCAATACCCCTTAATTAGGGAATATATGCCTTAAATCATAATGTTAGGGCCCCGAAAATTTAAGGTATATTCCTTATTTGAGGGGTATTGGGCTCTCTGGGAAACTTGAAGCCAAGATGGACACTTCCCCCACCCGCCCGAACTGCAGCACTCTTCAGTGAAGCTGGCATATTGATCTCCTTTAGACGTCAAGAGATGTCCTTGAGCCCAAAACAGAAAGCCTTACTCCAACAACTGGGTGGTTGTCAAAATTATTGGTCCCTTTTGGGGTACCCTAAATAATAGGTGCCGTATTATAATAAGGACCCAAAAAGGGACCATAATTTTGACAACCACCCAAATGGAAGCCCTCCGTCGCGCACTGCGCCGAGAACCGGGCTTGCGGGACATGGTCACCTGAAAAAGGCTACAGCAGAAGCGCATCGAGGTATTCACCGGGGGTGGTTTGTTTAGGAGTCCCCAAAGAGCCCAATACCCCTTAAATAAGGAATATACCTTAAATTATAGGGGCCCTAATATTATTTTTTTAGGCATGTTCCTTAATTAAGGGATATTGGGCTCTCTGGGTTTGTTTAGGAGTCTAGGGGGGGTGCTCAGTGGATTGGGAACTTTTTCACCCAAAGGGTTGAACATTCGGGAGCCCTGGCACTCAGAGGAGCTTGAAGCAGTTTAGTTTCTCGGAGACTCCAATACCCCTTAATTAAGGAATATACCTAAAAATATAGTATGATCCCTAATATGATTTAAGGCATATTCCTTAATTAAGGCTTATTGGAGTCTCTGGGTTCCCGGGTTTCAAAGCACTTGCCTAAGGATTGAAGGCTCGAGGCCCCAACCCAAGAGCTACATAAGCTGAAGTTCTCCCCCGTTGCAGCTTTCAGGTTCGATTGCAGTCAAGGATGCACATTGTGGGTTAACCCTAAACCCTAACCGTTAGACGCTCCGGTTTAGGGTTTAGGGTGCTTTTGGTTTCAAGGTTCCCCGGGATCAACGGGCTCTTCATGCTGCGGGTTGAATCTGAACAGCACTGCAGCATTGCATGCTCTCTGGAGGCCTTTCTCCCAAAATCACCGATCCAGGTTCCCTGTTGGGTAGGGTTTAGGGTTTAGGGTTTAGGGTTTAGGGTTTACCTTATTGGGTTTTAGTACAACAAAAATGTAATATTGTAGCCAACAAGGACCCAGGAAGCCTCGATGCCCCGGCCAAATCGCGGGCTGGGACCCGCTTACTTCGTTCTTCCTAAACCCTAAACCCTAAACCCATCCTGAACCGAAGACCGAAGCCTCATCGTAAGCTCAAGACTGTCAGCCCTGCAAGTGCAAAGAGGCGTTTTGGAAGCCCTGTCTGCCCTAAACCCCCAGAGAGCCCCAACGTACCTTTAAATTTTTTGCAATAGATACCTTAAATCATATAATATTGAGGCCCCTGTAACTTAAGGTATTTTTCCTTTTTTAAGGGGTATGTTGGGCTCTCTTGGCCCTGGACCCTCGGGACCAGAAGCTTCGGCAAACTCCCCTCTGAGGCCGGGGCGAAGATGCGAGGGCGGAGCTGTGCGAAAAGACAGGGCCAAATTGAGCTCTGAAGTTGCTGCTTCGAGCATACGCAGCGGAAGGAGGAGGATACCAGGAAGTCCATACAAAAGGCTGTTGAATTAAAGGAATATACCTTACAATATAGGGGCCTCAAGATTATGATTTAAGGTATATTCCTTAATTAAGGGGGTGAGTTGGGCTCTCTGGGTAATACTCGTTCGGACCGAGGGTGATCGGAAGACCTTGGGTCGCGAAGATGAGCCGCAACGATGATGTCATGTGACTCGGCTTTACCCATAGGCCCCATAGTAGGGTTTAGGGCTTTAGGGTTTCAAGGTTTGGGGTTCTAGGGTTTAGGGTTTAGGGTTTAGGCCCCATAGTAGTTCCTTTTTGGGATTACCTTTATGGGATTCTAAATATGAACCCTAAAAAGGAGCTACTAAGGGGCCTATGGGTGGGGTTTAGGGTTTAGGGATTCAGAGCCCTGGTTCCCTTGCAAGGTTTCAGACTATACGATCTGATGAGCTGATTTAATGGAGTAAGCCTCGCGGCACATGTGCCTCCAACAAAACGTGACAGCAATTGCAGCAGCAAAGCCTGAGTAATTGTTGAAATCACTTCGTCACCATAGTGTGAACTCAAGTTAATCGGATCGTTGTGGTTTACGGCCGGATGCTGCCAGCTTTACCTGCAAGTTCCACAAACATAACTACTGGTGATATGGATGCTAGCGGTGTTCGCAAGTGTTTTTGCCTTTCAAAACGATCACACTGCGACGAAAACACACCACAGCGAGTTCTGTGGCTAGGGTTGAGGGTTGAAGGGTCCGCGGTCGCAACGGTGCACAGTTTGGGGCGGACAACTCGGGCTAGTGCTTTCGGCTAACGGGCCCCCCATAACAAGCTGGGTTTAGGGGTTTAGGGTTTAGGGGTTTAGGGTTTAGGGGTTTAGGGTTTAGGGTTTAGGGTTTAGGGGTTTAGGGTTTAGGGTTTAGGGTTTAGGGTTACCCTAACGGGCCTTGTGGCTTGAAGCACCCACTCTGGACCCGTTTGTCGTCTGACAGCGGCACACCCACTTCTGTCAGACCCTGCGGTGATGTCGCTTTAAATCGGAAATCGAGATCATCTGGCAGGCACCTTCCCGGAAAGAGCCGGGCTAGTCACATCCGAGATGATAAATCTGCGAAGAGCATCAGCCAAAGGCCCACGAGCGCTGTCAGAACTCATCCCCAAAAGCATCGCTGGCGTCCGACTTGTATGTGTCAAGGGTCTTGCACACGTCCGTCTGCTCATAACGGAAGACTATAGACTCTGAGAGATATACTGCATACCTGTAAAGCCTTTTGCGGCGATTAGAGCAAAACATGAAATATCCATGCACTGGCCTATCCTGGTGCGTTACGTTACCGGACAAAGGCCCTACGTCAGCCTTTCGATCCACTTGGAGGATCATAGGACTTAGTAAGTAAGGTTATAAGTATACCCTATTTGGGGTTATAATTGTAGTTACCTTATTTATAACACTAGTTACTACGTCCCATGATCCTCCAAGCATG
>CAJNDV010034814.1:2198-16934 GCA_905221635.1 Symbiodinium sp. CCMP2456 | reverse complement strand
ACCCCAAAACCCTGTTCTAATGATTCAGGCCCCTACATTACTCGTAGGCAATGGCTTTCACAGACGGTGTCGATTTCTTACAGGCTGTGGGGTGCTGTAGGCAATACGCTTGGGCTTGGCTGTTAGATGTCGGCTCTAGTACCACATGGGTGGGGTGTGCTTGCTGAAAGTTTTTCGTCTTTCGCACCGCTGTTAGTGATAGCCTCGCTTTTCCAACATTGCTGACACTACGGCGACCACAACCACTTCGAAATCCACTTCCACGTTGACGACGACGACGACGGCTACTCCTACTCTCCTTTTCCCTATTACATTGCTGCGCGCAGCACAACTAGGTGCTAACTGTTGCTATCGATAGGTGTTACCTTAAAGGGATTTCCTGATTACCACAACAACGGAAATGGCAGCGCCACCGCTAACAACAACAGCAGCACGAAGAAACATGTTAATAGTTTTCAATTACGAGAACCCGAGCGAGAGCAATAACAATAACAATAACAGTAGCGAGAACAGCAGTAGCAACAATAAAATTAATTAGCCACAACAACAACAACAACAGCTTCAGCTTCACCTAGCGCCAGTGCCACTGCCACTGCCAATGCTACGGCTATTGCTGCTGCTGCTGCAGCGATTGCTGATACTGCTACGGCTAGAGCGACTGCTACTGCTACTGCTACTGCTACTGCTACTGCTACTGCTACTGCTACTGCTACTGCTACTGCTACTGCTACTGCTACTGCTACTGCTACTGCTACTGCTACTGTACTGCTACTGCTACTGCCGCCGCGGCTGCTGCTGCTACTGCTACTACTACTAGTACTGCTACTACGACCACAACGACCATGACGACGAGTAAGCAGTCGTAGCATCGGTGGTATTGGTAGCAGTATTAGCAGTAGTAGCAGTTATGCAGTAGCATAGCAGTAGCTGCAGCCATAGCCGCAAAAGCAGTTGCAGTCGTCGTCGTCTTCGCTGTCTCGTGGTCGTAGGAGTCGCAGTAGCCGTCGTAGTCGGTATTCGTAGTAAACATAGTAGTATCAGTAGTCGTAGTAGTAGTGCTAGCAGTAGTAGTAGTAGTAGTAGTAGTAGTAGTAGTAGTAGTAGTACAGTAGTAGAAGTAGTAGTAGTAGTAGTAGTAGTAGTAGACCCCGAAGCTTTATGAATCCTTGACTGTCCCATAATCCCTAAACCAGACGGCCCCAGAGATTCCAAGATCCATCGACCCGAGATTTGTCCATGTACTATAGAGGCCGGAATAACTACCAATACTGTGTTGGGGTTTCTGAATTGTAGTTATGGTCGGCTATTCCCCAAAACCCTATTCTAATTCCCAAGGCCCGTTTATGATTTAGTAAATGCAGTATCTACTTTGGCTCCTGCAAGGTGCTGAGGGGTAGAGGTATACACTGATTATTCGGAAAAACTACGGTTAAGATTTTGCAAACCCTATCAAACCCTTATCATATTGGTGCCCTTAGGGCACTGAAACGTTCCGATGTTTCTCAGCTACCCTGGAACTCAGTATAGCCCTGGCCTGCAGACACTGATTAAAGACAATCCGTCTAAGCTCCTGCCACACCGTATTTAGGGTTTAGGGCTTAAGGTTTATAAGGCCGTATAGAGCCTTCAGAATATGCCTTACAGTCCTTACGGTCCCCTTCACTCACTTTGCCGAAGGTGCTGGTCTCCCGCAAGAGGCAGCGCTGTCGGCGCTGCGCCGCGCGGCCACTGGAAAAGTCACGGCGCTGGAGGGAAAGGAGCCGTCTCACCTTGTAATTCGGGCTTTCGAAGCTAGTTTAGGTGCTCATTGCGTAGTTGGTTTTACGCGGGATTGAAAGGATTGTCTTACGGTGTCTTACTTGTAGGGGTTTGTAGGGCGTGAGGCCCAAATAGAGAAAAGCAGAAGTACAGCATTGTGCGGGGCTTTGGAGACTACCAGGAGCTTGCAATGCTGTCTGCGGCGCTTTTGTTGCAGGAGGACGAGGAGCTGTCCAAGAGGACAGGAAAGGAACATAACCCAAGAGTCGAAAGCCATAATGCTCTCAGCCAACAAGACCCCTCAACCTTAACTAGACCCTCCACCCACTAAACCTACAGCCCCCTTGGGGTGTTGAGTTTCGGTGCTCGGGCTTTCTTCACCCCTGTCTCCTAACTAGCAGTGCAGGATTTGTGGTTTCGGGTTGCTTTGCGCTCTTGCGGTTCCTGTAGCAGCTGCGGCGAAGCATCGTATCTCGTGAAGAAGGCGACATGCCTAACGAGAAAGGTCTATCCAGAAATCCTTATCGAAGTCCTGAAACTTAAACCAAAACCGTAAGGTGCCTACACCCTAATGAAGAAGCCTGGCTGAGCAGCTCTTGCCCACATTGGTTCACAGTCATAGTATGAGTATTAAGGCACTGGTGGTTGACTCATCGGGGGCTTACGGCATGTTCTAGGCCTTCAGGCATAGAGACCTGCACCTTACAACCCTACACCCGTAAAGTTCAAACACCCGGCTGGCCCGGACCTGGAGCGTTAACCCTGAGGCTGTGCGTGTTTGGGCTTCGGCAGTTGTTCGTGTTGGGTGGACGGGATCAGGATTGATTTTTCGTGCTAACATCCTAAAATGTTGGGTTATGTGAGAAAACGGGCTGGGGATTTGGTTTGGGAAATCCTAAACCCTAAACCTCCAAGCTCACCCCCTTGTAAGCAGCCTTAATCGCAGCTCTTGCATGTTTGGGGGTTGAAGATTAGGGGTTTAGCAAGGCCGTCGTCGTCGTGATTACGACTCTGAGTGTTCCTTTGTTCATTGTCACTGCGCTTGTCGTTGCTGTTTTCATGTCGTGGTAACACTCCTATATTACCGCATTGCTAGAGACAGTACACGGCGGCTGCCATGACCGCGACAACCAACATCACGTTCGAGCAAGTCTAGTTGAACCTGCTATGCTTGGCCATGCTGCCTCGCTCACGATAATGCAAGGGCATTCGTACTCAGAATCGGGATCTACCTACAGTCTCCATTGTAGTTCCTTTTTGGTTTAACCAATTCTATATTAAGGATTCTATAAGGTATCCCCAAAAAGGAACTACAATGGAGACTATAGGCAGAGGCTTTTAGTATACGTAGAGGTGTTTAGGCCCTGTAATATGTGCCACCCGAGCCTCGGGAGTCTTGGATTGGAGTGCACTTATCAAGTGCTCTCAGGGTTCATGGGGACGTGGCTTGGGCTTTACTGCTTGGCCTGGTCAGGAAACACGAGGAGCTCTAAGCCAACTTCGGGGCATCTACAAGCTCTATATGTTTTTGCATTCTCTTCCTGAGCTTCTTCGAGCTCGGCTCTTACAGTAAGCCCCAACATAAATCATTTCTAGTCACAAACAAGGGCTAATGAAAACTCGTGACCTTTCCATACTGGTCCAGGATTGCAGAACATGCCGAAGTGCTGCACGAAAGCGGCTCGCTGCCTCCAGACGCCATCGTGCAGATTCGACACTTGCCGCACTTGGCTTTCAGTCTTCCCCAAAAACCCGAAAACCCCTAAACCCCTAAGAGCCCAAACTTCTAACTTATAAACTCTACACTCCTAAGCCGTAACCCCTAAACTCCTAAAGCCCTAAACCCTAAACTCTAAACCCTAAACCCTAAACCCTAAACTCCTAAACCCCTAAAGCCCTAACCTCCTAAAGCCCTAAACCCTAAAGCCCTAAAGCCCTAAAGCCCTTAAACTCTAAAGCCCTAAAGCCCTAAACCCTTAAAGCCCTAAGCCCCTTGTGTAACCGGTTTTGGAGCTCAGACCCTCGGCTTCGGACTTTGAGTTTTGATCCAAGGAAAGGCGAGCGTTTTGGGGTTAAGGGGTTTAGGGTTTTAGGGGTTCAGGGTTTAGGGTTTAGTTTTGAGGAGTTTCGGGAAATCGCCTTTAGACAGTCTGCCGGCTGGGGTTAGGTTTTAGGGGTTGCTGAAGGATCGGGGCAATGTGCGCTGCAGGCCCTGCTCAAAAAAGGGTTTGGGGGTTTAGGGTGTAGCGTTCAGCAGCTCCGGATCGAGCGGTTTCTGAAGAATTTGAAGACTTCCCACCCGCCCAAACAAGCCCATGACTTTTTAAAATATCAAGTTTTACTACTATTGTCCCTACAGCCCCCCAAATCTGAAGCCTGAAACCTTAAAACCTAATGCCTGAAACCCCTGAGGCCTGACACCCCTAAGGCCTGAAACCCTAAAGCCGGTTTAGGGTTTAGGGTTTAGGGTTTAGGGTTTAACCCTTACCCACGAAGAAACGAGCAGACTTGCTTACGCAGATCATGAAGGTTTATTTTAAGTACTATTGGATAGAGAGGGTTTAGGGCGTTGAGGGCTTTGCTGGAACCCTGTACCATCAAGCCCTCTTTGGGCTCCAATGATCTGGTTATACAGGCGCTTCACGGATGTTGTTGCAGGGTGTCTTTGCGGATGAAGTGGTTCATGACGTTCATGGGTGATATATAATGTAAAGTATAGGTGTTTGGACCGAACAGGAAATTATGTAATTGAATTGCCAATGTCAACAGAGTACAAGGTTGCGCGGCCGGAGTTTGCGTTATGATTATTGGGATGTATCTGTCAAGCCGTCACCTGCTGCGTAGGTGTGTTGCACTTTACAAGTTAGTTCTGCGAGGACAGGTTCGGATGTTCGTAGGGGAAGGATCGGTGGCTGGCGCCGTTTCAGCGGTTGTGGCTATTGGGGGTAATACGATACACAAAGCCTCCGTTCGGTTTTTGTTTGTCAGGTCCGGTGTTCACTGTGTTCACCCAGCTTGAGAGGCCCTGCTTGCACTTGCACCTTCTGACTGCCTCGTTTTGATGCTGTGGGGTTGCTTAAAAATCTCGGGAAGGTACCAGAGGTGTTAGGCCGCGACTCCTCTTCGCAACCGCTGAGCGTGGCTTTGTTCCCAACACTAAATCCAACCCCTGACCCCTAAACCCTACCCTAAACCCTAAAAGCATGGACCCTAAACCCTAAAACCTAAAAGCATCCCCAAACCCTAAACCCTAAAAGCATTGACCCTAAACCCTAAAGCATCGCCATCCAAGCCACGTGTGGCAGAGGTGACCATCTTCACTCCCTCAGTCCGCCATGGCTGGAGGCAGTACACAGAGGGTACAGAGTGGTCTTCCGTTTGAAAGAGATTTTAAAGAGGTACGTGCACCCTTCAGAACTATAAATCTATAAGCTTTATCCCGCAGTTCAACCAGGGTTTTAGGTGCTAAGGTTCTGTGATTGGGGTTTAGGGATAGTCTAGGTTCCCACATAGTGTACTGGCTATTCAAAAATGTCCAGTGAGTTAGCTGCTATCTATGTAGTACACACGTATATGTATATTCTATTGTATCCCAAAGCGTTATTCTAATTGGCCCCTATGTTGCCTTGTGGCGTCCTGGAACCTCTCAAAGCAAAGTCCCTCAGTCCCTCAGGTTTAGACTAAAGTCTGCTTGGGTCTGGAAGCTTCTATGTCAGGATTTATGACTCTGATCATCCTTGCCTTTGCTGCTATGCTACATTCCTACAGTCATTGATATTACCCTAACCCTCAACCTAAACCCTAACCTATAAGTTATATTGAGGGTGCTTGAGCTTTCCATCAGGCCGCTATTCGCCGACTTACAGACGAAGTCCTGGCGGTTCTCAACAAAGCCTCATGCTTGGACTAGGGTTTGATAGGGTTTAGGGTTTAGGGTTTAGGGTTTAGGGTTTAGGGTTTAGGGTTTGGATAGGGTTGAAATCCATACCAGAATTAGCGTCGGGATGTGGGGCTTATAGAGCTTGAGTTTGTGTTAATGAAGGTGCAGGGCTGAACCATGATTGCACGTCTGATCTTATGATGAAGCATCGGGTTCCTGTTTGGCACAATTATAGGCGTATTGGGACTGTCAGGGTTCTGCGAACGTCCTCGACCCAGCTTCGGGTGTATATAGACAGTATAGGGTTTGTGGGTAAAGTGCGTTTCAATGACAGTTTTTTTGGGATGATTGGGTTTCTGTGCTTGTAAAGCTGGCAACTGTTTGGGGAGCAACTGACCCTTGTAAGTAGGGGGACTACACCCACACCCTGTGAACCCCCATATGGTATATGAACCTTAAGCCCTTTTCGGGTTCTTTTTGTCTCCGAAATAAAAAGCCCCGAAAGCGTTCAGGGCCGCTTGTCGCGTCAATTATCGACCATAGCCTGCTTATTGCTGTGATCCCGAGCTTGGAAAGTGATAGTCGTGTAATATGAACTTCAGAAACCGTCTCCTTCCAATCTCTGTGAAATTCCGGCTGTGTTTAGGCCCAAAGTACTTGTGGCAACAGTCGCTGACAGAAAGCTTCTATGTGTCCTGTGTAATGTAAACCCGTGACCCCACGTGCAGACTCTGGTGCAAAACCTTACGTCCAAGACCTCAGTGATACTCCCGCCACTTTACAGGGCATGGTCTTTGCGGCCGCGACACCCGACCGATGAGTTTTTTGGGAACCATGCTTAAACAGTCTGACATGGCTTATCGGGAGAGAGTCGCTATGTATGTGCGTGGATGTTCCCCATACCGTAGTTCTCAGACCTTGCACCGCGTCCCAGAAGACATGTCAGTAACAAGGCACTCCCTAAGGCTCCATGTACCTGTATAGTATCTACTTGGGCCCTCAAGTACCTACATGGGGACCCCTTTAAAAGGCCTAGTTAAGTATATACTAGATGGGTGCATGCAGCCTTAGGGACTCGCAAGCCCTCTGAGGCAGGCCTTTGCTTCCATGTGAAACCCATGTCCTCGCGCATGAGTCGTTCAAACGTGAAAGATGTAAAGCTGAACATCTTAAGCTCATAAGACACATATACACGCTATGCCCAAACCAGTCCCAAACCCTAAAGCCCTAAACCCTGACATGTGGGCTCTGTAGAAACCCAAAGGGTCCAAGTTATAGTATAGTATATACTTTGGGGGCCCAAATACCTACAAAGTAGCTACCATAATTGCTACTTGGACCCTTTGGGAAAGGCTTAAAATGATCGAACCCAGGGCTCCGACCTCGCTGTCCTGCGCCTCACTTCGCTGGGTGCAGCGACGCTGACGCTGTGGCTTGGGCTGGGCGAGGTAACTGTTGAAGTGGTTCGTAAGTTACCCTATGCTTCCAGGGATCTTATAGTTAGGGCCCTAGGCCCCTTAAGGACCCAAAAATAAGGTCCCTGGAAGCCTAGGGTTACATGCTTAACAATTTAACACCAATCTCCGTGTCCTTACATGAATGTGGCTCCTGGTACGCATGGTAATTAGTCGTCACCAACATCATTCATTCATTAGGGTTTGCTGCCGTGCAGCATTTTTTGTAGTTCCGGATATAGTTGGTTTCATCCTTGTCAAACACCAGCAATAGTGTTTGGGGTTTGGCGTTCGATAAGGGTTTGACTCCCTTTAGCGTCCAAAGCATCGGAGCATGTTGTGCTAGGTTGGGGCTTAGCCTGAGGGTTCGTTGGTTTAGTATGATTTGTTTTTTTGCACTTGGGTTTTCTATGCCTACACTCGAAACCTTCAGCCCTAAACCCTAAACACACCCTCCAAACTCGGAGCCATGAACCTTAAGGCCTTGTGACAGAAATCACATTTCCCAGCTGCACCTGGCATATGATGCGGACCCGCGAGCTAGGGTTCAGGGTTCAGCGCTCCCCCTTGTCCATGCATATCTGAGTCTGCATGAAGAAGTGGTTGTGTTTAGATGGAGCTCCTTGAAACATTGAAACACTTCAGGATTCGTCTTGAGATCCTGCTAGCCAGCCGGGCCATAGCCATTCCAAAGTTCATGACTCCTGCAGACCCTGGCTTCGAGACCTGAGCGTGGAATGAAAACCACACTAAGACCTAAACCCTGAATACCTAAGCCCAACCCCCCAAAAAACAGGAGCTATAGTGAAGACTACACTGAAACCCAAACCTTAAACCCCTAAGCCCAACCCCCAAACAGGAGATATGATGAAGACTGTAGATAGATCTCCGCTCGACGAATTCCTGAGGCTGACTGAGCTCGGCCTGGGTGTAGAGAGCAGCGCAGAGGCTTCCGAGGCCATGGGGTTCAGGATTTAGGGTTTAGGGTTTAGGGTTTAGGATTTAGGTTTTAGGCTTTAGGGTTTAGGATTTAGGGTTTACGGGTTTTAAGGTTCAGGGGTGTAGGGTTTAGGGTTTAGGGGTTCATCGGGTGGTAGCTGGGGTTTTCTGCAGCTTCACAGGATGGTTTTTAGGGCGATCCCTCATCGACCAATGTCAGGAACATTAGTTTGGGGACTCTAGTGTTTAGGGCATAGAACATCAGAACACCGTTTTGCAACGGTAGTGCCGCTCGATGTAAGCACGAGCATTGTGGACATCGACTGCCACTGCAATCATTGCAGCATGTCTAGCTTAGGGCTTCGTCGCACTTCGACCTCACTGAGCCGCTATCGGTTGACAATCTACCTGTAGTCTCCATCGTAGTTCCTTGCTTTGGTTTAACCAAGTCTACATTAAGGATTCTATAAGGTATCCCCAAACATGGAACTACAATGGAGACTACAGGTAGACTTTAGGTGGCAGTTCTTGATAGTGACAGTGTTTGCAACAAATTCGCTTATGGCCTTAAGGAGGTATCTTCTCATGAGTATTTTGGCAGACCTTGGGCCATAAACAGATTTTGCCATCATTGAGGAGCTTCGATGGTTACGGTTCTCACCAGGCATCTTCGCTTTTGGGATGGTCTAACCCACAAGCCCCACCCCGAACGTAAACATAATGAAGCCCAACACCCTTTGAAGACACGACAGACAAGTCTTAGAAGAAACCCTGCACCCTGTTCCAGTACGCCCTCGACCCATAAAAATATCATTAGTGTATTTCTGTACATATCAGGTTTATACTATACGTTTATGTATCCATGCATAAAAGTCTGTACACGCACATGCACATGTATAGATAGACAGAAGGTAGATAAAGGGAAAGAGAGAGGGATAACACAGTGCTAGTATATGGCACAGAGTTCTTTTGGAACCCTAAGATGAACTCGGTAACAACCAGCAATTATTCAGGTAAGCCGAACATGAACGCGGAGCCCTAAAGCCCCAAATCCTAATAGACCCCTGACGAGGTCGTCACGGAGAGGTCGGCTGGGCAGGTTCTGTGCTCGGCCGGTGTCTCAGCGGCGGCTCTGGCCGAAACAGAAACAGAACGGCTGAGGGTTTAGGGTATATAGGGCTTAAGGCCGCAAAACCGTAAACCGTAAATCCTGGACCCTTCTTGTTGAGGGCAGGGCTTTGGGGTTCTGAGGTGTAGCCTCAGGCTTTGAGACAAGGGTTTGGATTTGGGGTTTACGCTTCAGAGTGATAGTTTAGATCAAGCCTCAACCCTTAAACGCCCCTTGCCTGGTTCGTGTGACTCGCAAACTATGCAGATGTCGTTTCAAGGTCTGAGGTTGCCACAGGAGAGTGGAAGTATGATTCCCAAAAGCCTTAACCCTAAACCCTAGGCAGCTCATTGTGTCACGCCGACTTCTGCACCTGTGAACCCTCGCCTGGCTTGTCCGAGTTGTGAGAGTGTAAACCCTAAACCCTATTCGGCTACACTTCGAACCCTAAACCCTAAACCCTAAACCCTAAACCCTAAACCCTAACTTACACTATCTCCTGCTCTTGCGGTTTGTGCTTCTGCCGGCCTTCGGTTCTCGTCTTGCTGCCGCGACCTAGATTTAGGGCCTAGGTGGGCATGGTGCCACTCCGTACCTCTGGGGTTTGGGATATCGTTTTTGGCATTATTATTTTCATTGTCATGCGTATTATTCATACACACCCAAAAAAGAGTTCGACTTGCATACTCAGTGCGAGAACATTAAACTCTTTGGCCGCACATATTGGGTTTATTTGAGGAAGCTTGAACTGTTTTGGGCCCGGTCAATATTGAAGTAGACGTTATAAAGCACGTAGAAGACAGACTATATATCGAATACATTCGGTCTGAGTCAGCTTGGAAATGCCGAAACGCCAGGCTCGCTGTAATGAGCGAATATGGAAGAATAGTAGACATGTTGTGTAAGGTTCTTGATATCCCTCCATCTTGCGCTGACTCACAGCAATGAGAAGTGCGATTTCAGAAATGGAGAACTGTTCAGACTTTCGCAGCGCTTGGATCCATTTTTGTTTTGTCGCCGCGATGGTGTCAATCGCAACCTTCACCCGATACCGCTGCCAGTGCTCGCCCTCGCGTTGGCGAGTTTCCATTGCCAGGGTTGAGGCGCTGAGTGTCCGATTTTATGCATGGATCCCAAAGGGTCCAAGTTATAGTATAGTATATATACTTTTGGGGCCCAAATACCTACAAAGTAGCAACTATATTACTACTTGGACCCTTTGGGGATTCCTTCCTGTGTAGCAGTGTGGAAGCTGCTATGCCATTGCACCCCTGCAGTCGCTAAATTACGGTCATCCGGCAAGCTCAGGCCTTCAGCAAATTACGAAAACAAGGGGTACCTTATTTTGGGGGTCCTTATAAGATGGACCCTACTATTTAGGGTACTATACTAGGGTCCCCTATTTTCGGAAACCCCCAATTGAAGGAAGCAGCCGGGCGCCTCACTTTGCTCTCGTCGATGGGATCGCCAGCAAGTTTTGCTGACATGGTCGTATTTTGTAGTTTGTTGCACAGCGCTTCCAAGTCTATCTCAGTAGCAGTCTTCAATATACCCTTTAATTGAGGAATATATTTTGAATCATAATATTAAGGCCCCTATAAAGTATATTCCTTAATTGAGAGTATCAGTCTTGAGCACCTACCAACTGACGACTGTCCAAGTTCTGTAAACAACAGGAATGCACGCACAGGCCCTAAGCTGTTGGCAAGACCAGCATTGGACTGCCGCGAAGCTTGCGATCCTATGGAACTCTGTAGCACTGAGGGCCTTAACCACACCCAGGACCAACTGAACCTCCAAGCTCAGTTTCAATCCCTGACAAGATGAGCCTCCAAAGCCGACCTTGCCGCGAGCATTCCAGGATGGTTCGAGTGAGAGTGTCAATCCCCACAAAGTTCTGAGACATGATCCCTTTCAGGGTGTTGTTGGCCTTTATCAGTTGTGAGACCCTAATGTGGCAACTCTGACATCTTAAGGCCATTCCCCCAAGATCCTACGTCCAAGTGCCTAGTAGTCATATACTCTCCGAAACATGAACCAGCTCACCATTATCCTAAAGCCAAGTCCCTTATGATGGTGTCCTTTGAACCCTGAGGAGAATAGCCTTCTGCCTCAGTCCCAACACCTCCTCAGGTCAGCTACGATATTCGCATCCCTGGGGACCACGATTTGTACGAGCCGGGCCAGGTTCATGCCAGCGGCAGTCGTCCAGATCCCGACGGACGGTACGGTGTAGGGTTTAGGGTGTACCGGTTTAGGGTTTGAGGTTAATCAGAATCTACGCTGATTTGGTGTCTTTTGCAGGGACGTCTTCATTATTATCAAAAAAATATAGAGACCCTTGAACATGTACCAATACTATTCCCGCGGGTCCTGGTTGTATTGAATTGTTGTAATGTAGAGGCCTAAATGATTACCTTTACTATTTTGGGGTTCCTTATCATAATTATAGCATACTGGGCCCCAAAACACTATTCTAAATTATTCAGGTCCCTAGATGAATTCTACCAAAACGTACCGCCTTCCAACGGCTAAGGCCCTTACATTGACCGCGGCGCAAACAGCAGGTGTGCCATGAGTATTTTGGAGTTGGGAGGCCGCCAGAGCCGGAGCTACCTTCGGCCTGAGGTAGAAGCCTAAATAATTGCCACTATTATTTTTGGGGTTTCCTGATTATAAATCCACTATCAAGGAGCCCAAAACTCTATTCTAATTATTATAAGGCCCTTTTTTGGCGCTCTCAAGTCTAGGGTTCAGGCCAAACTGGGGCTAAAACTAGGCCCATCGCACAATATTTGAACCGGCTGGCCCTTCCTGTGGTCCAGTGCACGAAGTCATCGGCCAGACAGGAGTTTGAAAGTTTCGGAGTCTAGGGATCAGGGGTTTTTGGGTTGATTTAGGATTTAGCGGATTAAGCAGTCTTGTTGGCTTGAAGGATAGGATGGGGATGATGTAGTGGAGCATGAAATAAGGGAGGTTGCCTTGGGAGGATCTGGGGGATTTTGCTTAGTTCTGCCATGCGCGGATTTCGCTACCCTGGACGGTTAAACAACTTCCACTGTAAATCCTTACGCGCCCTCAGTATACTTTAATTCGCCACGAAACCTTAACCTAATTTCTAAGGCCCCTACATTAGCACGCTCATTCTCCTGTGCCCGCGATTCGGCAGCTACAAGAAACCCCAACTTAAACCCATTCTAGGGTTGATCAACCCGGAACCCTAAACCCTAAACCCTACACCCTAAACCCTAAACCCTAAACCCTGAAACCCTGTTGATCAACCCGGAACCCTACAAGCCACGTTGTGGAGGACTTGGCTTGCTCCGGGCCGTTTCTCTGCGTTTCCCTCGTGATCGGGATGCAGAATATCTTGCTCTGCTGCTGGGGCTGCCAGTTAGAGCCCATGCTATTCAGAGTTCAGAGTTTATCGGGCCCCTGTAAAGGCCTTTGCAGGGCCAGTACTATAAAGGGTTCCTTTGCAGGGCCAGTACTATAAGTGTTACCATATTGGGTTCCTTTGAAAGATTAGGGTCATGTAGTTCGGGCAGCGGTAACAGTGAGTGCATGAAGGATCACTGAACTCGCTTGGTGAGTAGCTCATATGCAAGTTTGTGCATGTGTAAAAGCTGTACTAATGTACAGTACAAGGTTACCCTAACGCCAGGTACCTACTAAAAAGATATCCAAACAGGGTACTAGAGCCCCTGGGGGCCCCATATAGTAGGTATGTGGGGGTTAGGGTTAGGTACTTCGACAGATGGTTGCCGTTTTGTATCCCTACTCACCACTTACCGAGCCTGAGCCCTTGGTTCGGATGGTGCTACCGAGAGACCTCAAGGTGCTCCTGAACCTTTGTAGGGTTTAGGGGTTTAGGGTTTAGGGTATAGCTCCTGAACTTTTTTAGGGTTTAGGGGGTCTGCAGGCAGTCCTTGTGTGGATACGGTTCGATCATGCTTCATGGAGACAGATCCCCTAAACCTTAAATACCCCAAACTCCGGAACCAAAACCTGACAAGGACTTCCGTCGTTGCTGCGCTACGCCGTTCTGCGGCTGCCACCGCATCGGGAGCTGAAGGCACTGTGAGGCAGCCTCTCCCGGGGAGGACTTTGGGGTTTAGGGTCTCAGGCCCAAGCACACTCGGAGTTGGAGTGAGCCATCCGGATTCTGCAGGAAGATACGTCTGAGTCCACAATCTACCTGCCCGTGTGTTCCTGAATACTTTTGTTGAATACCAGCCTTCGTACCAGAATGCATAATCACATGTCCGCTGGCTTGCCTAGAAAATTAAGCCACTTGAGCACTCGGATATAGTTAAACCCTAAACCCTCACACATCAGTGGGTCGTAGTTTCATAGTGTTACCATGGTTTCGGTTGTTTGTGATTGTTCAGTCATGATTGGCTCTGATTGCTGCTAACACTATATTTCGGAATACCCTATCGCTAGCCTGGCCTAAACCCCTCAGCCGTACACCCCAACAGTTTGCGATAACCCTAAACCTTAAACCCTAAACCCTAAACCTTAAACCCTAAACCCTATAAGCCCTGAACCTTAAACCCTAAACCCTAAACCCTGTCTTCAAAGAGCCGGCTCTCAGTCTCCATCCGATCCGCAATCCGAGATGAAGCCCCAGGTCTCTGCAGCCTTGCAGCTCCTACACAGCTGTTAGGGCTCAGGCTCTACATCCCTGAAGCCCTTGGGGCTTAGTGGGGTAACAAGAAGCAAGCTTAATATAGGGGCCTTAATTATTAGAATAGGGTGTTGGGGCCCGTTATACTATCATCAGAAGAAGGAACCCCCGAAATAGTATTGGTACTTATTTAGGCCCCCTACATTACATGGCCAGCATCACCCTCCCCACATCTCCCAAGCCAAACCCGAAGTGTCCAAAGTACCTACATGGTAGAATGTAGGGTTTCTATAGTAGGAATTGTCATTATGATTTGTGAAAGTATCCCCCATAACAGTACCTAGGACCCTGGGTGCAACCCTAAACCCTTAAGCCTAAAGCCCTAAACTCTAAGCCCTAAACCCTTAGGCCCTGAACCCTAAACCCTTTGGGAAAGAGGCTGCATGCATCGCAAGCTCCCTGCCTAAGCTGCCTTGGCGTCTTGGCTCCTTGGCTCCTTCTCGAGTTTTGGGGAGTTGATCGGGTTCTCCGGCCCCGGGCCATACCTATAGTCTCCGTTGTAGTTCCTTTTTGGGGATACCTTATAGAATCCGTATAATATCTAATTGGTTAAAGCAAAAAACGGGAACTACGATGGAGACTATAGGTAGGACTTCAGGGCTTTGGGCTTTCGGCGTTTTGGGTGCGGGGTGTAGGATTCCGGCTCTTGTGGTTCAGCCTTGGGTCAAGCCCTAAACTCCCGAGGTTTCGGTACCAGGACCCTAAAGAACTTACAAGACACCTTGCCCCACTACTCTATGGAACCATTTCGCCAACTCGGCGCCCAAAATCCAAGCCAAAATATCCCGAAACCATATTCCCGAAATCCCAAGCCCAAAATCCAAGCCAAAAAATCCCGAAACCATATTCCCGAGATCCCAAGCCCAAATCCCAAGCCAAAAAAGATAGAAATGCCCGAAGTTGTGAA